>JAGFMF010011446.1:2755336-2804323 GCA_019455555.1 Galemys pyrenaicus | reverse complement strand
ATCTGCCTGTTCTGCTCCCCACTCTGTCTGTGGTGAATCCTCTCACCCCCCACACCTCTGACCTGTACCCCAGTGCTTGTATGCATAAATAAATAAACCTTTAAAAAAATATATATGGGACTATATATTAGGAGTGATTTCAGAACTAAGAGGGTCTTTGCCTAATAACAAGTGATCCCACTAGTACGTTTAAAATAAGATTCCATATAGAAAGAGACCTACAGGAGACACTGTATCTGCCCTCATCTGGCATGAAACAAGAGGACTGTCCTGACGGCACATCTGTCTGGTTAAGACACTGAAGAAGGTCAAGGTCGGCACAGGGAGACGCCGCAGGGTGGGCTGTCTGCCTCTAACAAGCAGGCGTCGCAGGACTCCCCTACCTCTCCACTGTAGGTGGGAGGCCAGAGTATACCAGAACTGGAAATCCCTTCCACAGCTCTCAATATTCAGCCTCACTAATAAAAATATTTCAGTTTCTACGAAGCACGTGAGAAACACTGCCATCAGTAGAGACAGTTTTGGCTAACTTGCTAGTATGGAAAATTTAGTTACGAGGCCCAGTAGAGGGCAACATTCCTCATCCTCGGAGGCCTTGGGGACATGTAGTCCAACACAAGGCACAGCACAGACACTAAAGAGAAGGTTCTAAGATATCCCCACACTGCTGTCCTGTCAACTCGGTGCTTCAGTTAATTCCACAAATGCTACCAAGATAGCGATGGGCTGGCTGCAACCACTGCTGCTGATAAAATCTCTGCTCAACTGTCTAGGAGTATCATGAAATCTTTAAATCTGTGCTACTTGGCACTGGATGTCTGGCTGACACCATTCCCAACTCTCTGAAGCTCATCTTCCAACCATATGGGAACTCTGCTGCACAGCTCAGACTCTGCAATGCCAGCATCCCCTGGGCTGGATCAGGGCACTTCATTCCACCACTACCACCTTTACACTCAACAGGGATGCCCAGCACTTTCAGCTGAAGAATATAAACAAAAGAAGCTGGGTTAAAAGTGAGGTAACCAGATTATTTAGAGGACAGTAGCCCAGTGACACCCCAAAGATTGGGTCACTATGGAGATGTTTTAAGCATTAAACATCTTGAGACACCAAATCCAAGAGCAACTGTTAAATTCAGTTGAACAGATGATGAGTAGCCAAACGGTGCCCAGAGCCAGCAAACTGGAACAGCAAGAAAGCAGCATGTCTTCAGGAGGATAGGGTGCCAAGAATCAATGTGGCATCAAGGACAGGCCATGTGAAGCAGTCCCCACGGAGTACCACCCACTCCCCCCAATAATGGAGGTGGGATGATACTTACCATTTTCAACACATTTTTTTATCTTCTTCATCATCATCATCATCATCATCATCATCATCATCATCATCCACACTCAGTGGCCAGAAAGTTGGCATTCAAGTATGGAAAAGCTCTCTACTACACAGAACCAGGGAACAAACACTGCCAAGCACTCAACATCTGACAGGCAGTGTGTGAGACCCTGGGACACAAGCCAGATACCGTCTCAGCCCTTGTGGCTTTTACCCCTGGGCCATCCTTACATTGCCAACAGTGTAGAGAGACGAATGTGCTGGGATGCCTGAAGACATAGGAACCTGCAGTGATAAAGCAACTACTGTGAAGGGGAAAAGACCAGAAGGGGTGGCGAAGCATCAGGGTCAGCATCCTCAGAGGCACAGCATCTTATACACACCGGCCTTAGGGTGACCAGCACCCTAAGTGTCAAAGTGCAGTCTGAAGTAAGCAGACCTGGGAATGCTACCTTCTCTGAGTGTCATTAAAATGGGAATGGCCACAGTACCTATCTGCTTATTGTGGGGACTGTTACTGGGGTATCCAGTGTCCCAGAAACTGACACCTGGGAAGTGTTCCATACATTTGCACTGAATAAATGAAAAGGCATCTCATTCCATTGTTAAAAAACAAATCATGGGGGACTCCCTGGTGATGCAGTGGGTCAAGCAAAGCCCAGCCACTATAACACGAGTTCGATCCCTGCTGCCAGCCAGGGAGGGGACCCACATGGTGCAGCAGACCTCTCCTGCCTCACCTCAGCAGCATGTTTCAGTCAGTCTGCTTGTTCTGCTCCCCACTCTGTCTCTGGTGGATCCTTTCACCACCCACACCTCTGGCCTATACCCCAACTCTTGTATGCATAAATAAAATAAATCTTTAAAAAAAAAAAAACAGATCATGGGGCCCCCTGTGTTACGCACCGCATGATGAAGCAAACTGCAGCCACTGTAGCATGAGTTCTAGCCAGGCCCACGTAGTGTGGCAGACCTCCCCTGCTGTGCCTGCTGCTCCCCTCAGCAGTGTATTTCAGTAGATTTCTGTCTGTTCTGCTCCCCACTCTGTCTTTGGTGGATCCTCTCACCACCCCCCCACAATTCTGGCCTGTACCCCAGTGCTTCTACACATAAATAATCTTTTAAGAAAACAAAAACAAATCACAATGACATTTTGGGATTAAAAAGAAACAAAAACCCAGGAAAACAAAGCTAATGTCTGCCTGGCATATAGTTCTTCATTATTGTCCCCACTTCTGTGAGCACAAAGATGATTACCAATAAAAATGTTGACTACTCACCTACCACATCTGCTGAATTTGGCTGTGAAGTCTATTCCAGTGAGGGCACCAAATAAGTCTTCATACAGCTTTTTGTGAGATATTTTTGGAGGAAGGTTTTATTTTTCCTCCTAAGCATTGCACTGCTACTCATAGGCAAGTCCCAGCACTGACAGAAGTCTGAGTGTGACACACTCAGCAGACAGGGCTGCCACTCAACCCAGCCCCACCCCCACTCCTCCCTGTCCTTGGGGTTGGGCAGAGAAGCGGGAAGGTGGTCTGTGTTCTGACATGAATGGTGTTCGGAACTGAGGATGCTCGGGCCTGGGGTACCCAATGGGCTCAGCAATTCTGTGCCAGTTTCATTTTTACAAATGTGGAGGCAGGCAGCTGAGTACTGACCACAAGGAGTGGGCACTGTACATGAAGGGCAGGGGTGCAGATAAACATTCTGAAGGCTGACAGGGCAGGCCCTACACCCAGCTCCTTACTTGAGTTATCTCATCAATTCACACAATCAATGAGAAGGAGAAGGATACAGGACTGTCACTCTGAATTAGGACTAACACCGTTCTGAAAAATAACCATATACTATAATTTCACAAAAGTGATGAATTATTCCAAAGTCCCCAGGGTTCTGAGGCTATTACACATCAACTTATTGTTCTTGTTCTGATTTATTATCATCAACTTCTATAAACTTTTAAAAGGGAAAAAAAGATCACTAAACTTTTAAAAGGGAATATGACTGAATTCACATGCTACCTTTCTACAAGAAACTCAATACTTTCAAAAGGCTTACAAGAACAAGAAGGAGGGGCAGGGATAGCAACCTCACTTTTATACACAAAAGAAAATGAACAAGCTAATAAAACACTCAAAATCCAAGGGGAGAGGGGAGGAAGGGAGTCAAAAGAGGAGGGAAGTGCAGAAGGGATTGTGATGGACCACAGGGGCCACAGCGGTGGGAGAACTGCAGGAACTACACCTGAGGGGAGAAATCAAATACTATCCAGAAATAAACAAAGATGTAAGAAAATAAATTTAATAAACAAGCAAACAAAAAAAAGAAACCCAGGACGTGTCGTGTCTTTTCCACTCCAAAATCTAATGGGTTAGAAATACCTGCTGTATCCAATCTACTGAAAAGTAAACCAGGCGACCAATTACAACATGTAAATCGGGCAAATCACATTAGGAATACTTAGTGCAGGGCCTCCCTGGTGGTGCAGGGGTTAAGTCTCAGCATGTCAAGCTGTCAGCAGCAACTGCAGCACAAGTTCGATCCCTGGCCAGGGAATGGACCCACATGGCACAGCAGACCTTTCCTGTCTCGCCCACTGTACCCCTCAGCAGTGTGTTTTAGTTGATCTGCCTGTTCTGCTCCCCACCCCCTCTGTCTCTGGTGAATCCTCTCAACCCCCGAACCTCCCTCTGGCCTGCACCCCAGTTCCTTTATGCATAAAGAAATAAAATAAATCTTAAAAAAATATATTTAGTGCATTTCTAGTTCCCTTTTCTCTAAACAAGTCAGAATTCCTGATGATGCCTGATGCTCTGGCCACACAAGGCTTGCTGCCTCGCCAATTATGGAATATCTGCAACGTTCACACAGTTTGGGAGATGACAATGAGTCCTTCCACCATGAGTCTTGATGGCATTCAAGCCCAATGCCAGATCTCACACTATTTCATACTGTAAAAGACAACGAAAATATAAGTCATAAAAACCTTCACTCTTCCTTGAAGATGCTCTTTTCTCTATGCTGCTGTAACAACAAAATACATTGAATAAAAGACTAAAGAGTGACAGCATTTGAGCAGCAAGGCATCAGGGCTCCCTGGGCTGACCAGAGGCCATGGCCCAGCCTACACACGTTAAGAATTCCTTCTTGCTGGGAGAGCTTGCTCTTCCCCACTGTGGTGAGCTGTTTATGAAAACAGCCCCTATCCTTGAGTGACAGCCTCTGCAAGGGGACTTTGGACTTTGTTGTTCCCACCATCAGAAGGAGGAGTGTTTTCCATCCCCAGTCTAGTTTTGCTCATGACTGTTTTGCCAAAGGGACATTAGCAAATGTGACGCCAGCAGAGGCGTGAGAAGTGTCTGCGCAGGGAGCATGCCCTCTCTTGCTCCCAGGAACTCCTCACATGTCACGTGAGCGGGCCTGGGCGAGCCTCCAAGAGGGTAAGAAAGTGCAGTCACCCCAGACCACCCAGTCTCAACATGTCAGGCCAAATCAGAATCTCCAGCTGACCCGTGGAACTGCGGACAAATACAATTGTGGTTGTTTTAAGCTGCCAAGTTTTGGGTAATTTGTCACATAGTAAAAGTAGACCAATATACAACTCTGTGTTCTAGTTATTGAACTCTGGCTTTATTTATGGACTGGAAGGAGTGTGAAGAATTGATCACAAGCAGAAATGTAGGGTAACACATAGAAGAAAATTTTTTAAGAAATTCCTTTAGGAATTTAACATAGTATTTCTCTAACTGTTCCACATTTTCAGAATAACCTTTAGAAATCTAACCTAAGAAATACTCAGAATGGTCCTGGGTTTGTAGATATGGATGGTCCCTGTGGCATTATTTGTAATATTATGAAAGTAGAAGAAACCTAGGTATCAATAATTAGGGAAAATGATAATAAAGTATGGCTTATAACAAAACAAGAAAATGGTTAAATGTTTTTCAAACAAGCTATTTGAAAGGTGGTTCAACTAACTACCTTTTAACTTTCATTTGCCACAGTAGGTGTCAGGAGCCAATGTTCTATATAGATTAGTCCTTATTATAATGTTATATAAACATGTATATTTAAATCCTAGTAAAAACCTTGGTCTCATCATTTTGTTAATTAACAAATTAAAGTAATAAGGACACCTTTTTACTTATTGTAGACTTACTAAGTCTCTAAAATCCATAAAATTCCAATTTATTTGGATTTGCCCTAACATTCAACAGAGGATAATTAAACCAACAAACCCAGAATCCCAGGCTAATACCCCAACGTGTTTCTGGTGGACGGTAATGGATCTTGAAAACATGGGCCCCTTTACATAAAAATGCACAAAATGAAATGTTTATGGAGGTCCTTCATGTGCGTGTGCATGTGGCTGGGCGCTTGAGAGACGTGCCAAGAGTTTAGGGTGTAATCTGCTGGTCTGTCAGGAGACTGAACAAGGCATCTCAGGTCAGACATCTCATCCCCTAAAATTACTTCTCTTTCCTCAGTGTTAACTGTGTTGTGTATGTCTTGTCTCCTCTCTGGACTATCAGCAACTAGAGGTAGTAAGCTCTGTGCATTTCCATTTTCTCTCTCTCAAAATTTAGCAAAGTTCAATATAGTCAGCAGGTTATAATGAAATAAAGCAAATTTGTAAAAATAAGTAAGTGTGGGAATAAGAGGCAGGAAGATTTCTCCCCATTATTAAAAAAAAATATTGATGAGTTTCATTAGGGAATAAGTTACCAAAATAGGTATAAAAGACGAATTTCACAGAAATAGAAAAACAATCCTAAAACTGTATGGCCCCAGAATGGCAAAGCAATTGTGACCAAGAGAGAAAAAAAAGGAGGTATTATATGCCCAACTTTAAACTATAATACAAATCTATACTCATCAAGACAGCATGGTTTTAGACTAAAAGCAGACAATGGAGATCAATGGAATAGAATTGAGGGCCCAGAAATAAACCCACACTTAGATGGACAGTTAACCTGTGACAAAGGAGTCAAGAGAATACAATGGGGAGGTCTCTTCAGTCAACATAATCACATGCAAAAAAATGAAAAATCACTTTCTGATAAGGAATATATGTAAGATTTCATACAACTTAAAAGCAGAAAAACAATTAAAAATGGGTAAAGGATCCAAATAACAATTCTCCAAAAACACACAGATGTCAAAAAGCACATGGAAAGACATTCATTAATTCACTAGGGAAATGCAGATCAAAACCACAAATAGATATCAGCTCACCTCTGAGACTGGCTTCTATCAAAAAGATAAGACACAACAAGTGTTGGCAAAGATACTAAGATAAGTGAACTTCCACACTTTTAGTGGGAATCTAAACTGGTGCAACCATTATGGGTATGGAGATAGTATGGAGATTCTTCAAAAAATTAAGATTAGAAATGCCCTATTTTCTAATCTAGCTATTCTACTTCTGAATATTTACCCAAAGAATATGAAAACACTAATTTGAAAAGATATCTGCACCACTATGTTCATTACAACATTATTTACAATATCCAAGATATGGAAACAACTTACATCAGTGGCTGACTACATAAAGAAGACGTGGTAGATACACGCAATGGAATAAAACCCAGCTATAAAAGAAATATGAAATTTTGCCATTTGTGGCAGACAAAGGAATGGACTTGGCAGGTTAGTTATATTTAATGAAATAAATAAAAAAAAGACAAATACCTTATAATTTCACTCCTATGTGGAATATAAAGAAACAAAACAAATGAATAAATGAAATTAAAAAAAAAAAAAACTCTTAGATTGTAAGAACAAATAGTGGCACCTGAACGGAAAGGTAAAGTGTATGGTGGTGGACAGAAATTAAGACTTTTGGCACTCGTAATGATATATACAGGTGTTATAATGCTGTGTCCCTGAAACCTATAAGGTTTTAAACCAATCTTACTTCAATGCAAGTTTTTATAAAAAGTTGAATTTGGGGGTCTCCCTGGTGGCACAAGGGGTTGAGCATGGCACTGTGGGGCTTCTGCAGCCACTGCAGTGTGAGTTGGATCACTGGCCAGGAAGGTGATCACATGGTGCAGAGACCTCTCCTGTCTGGCCCACTGCTCCCATCAGCAGTGTATTTCAGTTAGTCTGCCTGTTCTGCTCCCCATTCTGTCTCTGGTGAATCCTCTCACCAGCCCCCCCAATGCCTCTGGCCTGTACCCCAGATCTTGTATGCATAAAAAAAGTTGAATTTGATTTAGGGAAAGACCTGTGAACCCTCAACTTTTTTTTTTTTTTTTAAGATTTATCTATTTATGCATGCAAGCACTGGAGTAGAGGCCAGGGGTGCAGGGGGTGAAAGAATCCACCAGACAGAGTGGGGAGCAGAACAGGCAGATCAACTGAAATACACTGCTGTAGGGAGCAGTGGGCGAGGCAGGAGAGGTCTGCCTGTGCCATGTAGGTCCCCTCCCCAGCCAGTGGCAGGGATTGAACTTGTGCTGTAGTGGCTGCGGTTTGCTTCATACTGCGTTGCTTAACCCACTGCGCCACCAGGGAGGGCCCAGACCCTCAACTTTTAAAATGCTCTATGTAAACTGTACCATGGACATGTGGTAGGCTTGCTAGCCACAAGTCCTTGCTTCTTCTGTGGAGAGAGAAAAAAAGACTCAAAAGAAACTGCACTGGGAACAATCCCCGTATTTCATAATGAATCCAAACTGGATCAGAATTCCAGTTAAAGACACCAAGAAGCTGAAGCCAGAGATGGGACAGCTTATATGAAAACCTTCTCATGCCTATGGGTTTAGCATCTGCTCAATACCCATGAACAAAGATGGCGTCTACACCAGAGGGTCAGAACCCAAGCAAATAGCAGAAGAGGCAGGGCCTCACCTCAGGAATCAGCCGCCTGCGCTTCACGCTGGGGACAGAGTCGGCCTGGCTGTCGCTGCCCAGCTGCTTTCGCTTGCTGGAGTCATGAAGGGCAGTGAACACTGTGTCCAGAGGGTGCTTCTCAGAAGACCTGGAATTCACCGAGCAATCCAGGGCAGCATCTTCAGCCTCCGTTTCCACTTTCACAATGTTATTTTTCAGAACTGTGGCAGAGAAGAAATAGGGCTCACGGGGCCGCTCACAGATTAGCAGGAGTCCCTGGGCAACAGATTACTTCCTGGACACTGACAGTAGTAAGAGAATAATGTCCAGTCACAATAACACTGGGCTTTCCAAAGCAATTTTTATCCTACCACACTAGTGGCAAACAATAAATCCATGTTCCAAGAACATTTTTTCAAAAGTGGTAAGTCTCTTATAAAGTGAGTGTGGAGGGAGAGGAGATGAAGGGAAAGAAACAAATACTGTATTTGTATATAAAAGATACTTTTAAAAATAAGTCTGGAAAGATACATACAATATTTACAACAGTTATGTTAATGGAGGGGGATGGTAACCAGGGGTAAAAGATTATTTTCCATTATATTACTTTTTATATTTTTGAATCAAATGATTGTATCAGGTCATACATTCTAAAACAACTTTTAAAGGTTTTTTTTTTTCTTTACCTTCTTCTATATCTTCACTGAAATCAGTTGAGTTCATCTTCTGTTCCACTAAATGAAAAGAAAAAGATAGTCTTGTTTTATTTCTTAAATTTTTCTACCCATGTGAAATTCCTTCACCCTCCCCACACTGGCTCTGGGTAATACAAGGTTAAATTACACTGCTCTGCAACATCATGGAAAATCACATCCTCTTATTCTTGCTTGCAGTTGCTCAGAAACAGCCAGGGCTCTGGAGCACCTGCTGGGTATACTTTTCCAAGACTTGTTGTGGGCAGATCACATCTTAAAGCACTGATTGACAGAGCCACTTACTGAGCAAGAGGGATATTACTGAGAAAATCAAGTTTTATAAAAACCCCGGTTTGGGTAATGTCCTATTAGTGCATGCTTTATAAACTTCAGTCACAAAATGAAAAGGCCAAGTAAGATGAAAGCTGTAGACCCTTAGGACTGCAGGTGGGCCAGTAAGAAATGTGCTTTCTATGTTGATAGCCACTCCTAACAAGTGGATACTGAGGACTTCCCACATGGCTTCTCCAAATGCAGACATGCTCTTCTAAAAGTAAATATACACTGCACTGATAGCAAAAGGATGTAAATTATCTCAATAATTTTTATACTGCTTGCATACAGAAATTGTTCAGACGCATGGGGCCAAGTAAAATATTAAAATTAATTTCTCCTTTAAGAAAAAATGTGGCCTCCCTGGTGGCACAAGGGGTTAAGGTATAGCACCATACATAGCCACTGCAGCACGAGTTCAATCTCCGGCCAGGGACGGGACCCACATGGGCAGCAGACCCCCTCCTACCTCGCCTGCTGCTCTCCTCAGCAGTGTACTTCGGTCAATCTGCCTGTTCTGTTTCCCACTCTGTCTCTGGTGAATCCTCTCACTCCCCACGTCTCTGGCCTGTACCCCACTTCTTGTATGCATGAGTAAATAAATCTTTTTTTTTTTAATGTGCCTACTAGAAAATTTTTATTTATTTTTTTAAGGATTTATTTATGCATACAAGAGCTGGGGTACAGGCCAGACATGGGGGGGCAGTGAAAGGATTCAACAGAGACAGAGTGGGAAACAGAACAGGTAGATCAACCAAAATACACTGCTGAGGGGAGCAGCAGGCAAGGCAGGCGAGGTCTGCTCCGCCATGTGGGTCCCCTCCCTGTCTAGGGATCGAACTCACGCTGCTATGCTGCGGATGCTTCACAGTGCGTCAGCTCAACCCACTGTGCCACCAGGGAGGCCCCTAGAAAATTGTAATTACATATGATTATTTTTGTTGGATGGTGCTAGCTTAGTTGCTCTTTCAAAAGCAACAAGGAGAAGAGGTACAGTGGGTTTTTGAAGCTCTCAAGCGCCACAAGATCTGGTCCAAAGACACTTTTTCTGTGACAAAGGAATCAATGGAGAAGGGATGGTAGTGTCCTGTGAGGGGAGAGACCTAGCCCCCCACGACTTCCATCAACCCAGCCATGGAACTGACATGATGTGTCAGTGCAGTGTATCTAGTACATCTGGGGTGGTAACGACTGGGAAGAATAACATGACAGCCTTCCCTGCTGACACTGTTCCCACAACTGACTGAACTGCCTGCAATTGCTGGAAGTTCTCTTAGGATCAGAGGATAAGAGAACCAGGATTATCTCTTTAAAAATGTTTAAAAGGAAGAGGGAAGCCACCTACGAATCATTCACCAAATAGCCGTGAACTATCAACAGGCATGCTTTAGATAGGTGAATGATGGGGGAGGGAGGGGTAGCTAGAACTGGTGTCGAGGTGACTTGTGCACATGATAAAGACTTCAAAATTCACCACTAGCTACACTGACATTACGTGTGTGGTGTGAAGCACTATTTTCAGTATGTCACAGTACCTTAATGACAGAAACAATTCCATTCTAATTACTAACTTTCAGAGTAAGATTTGAAACTGAAATTGAACTGAAAACAATGCCTACTTACCAAACAATCTCCTATCTGAAAGACACAGTGCATATGGTAATACTAAGGAGTGACATACAAGTTGACTTCAAGGACCAATGGAACTGTTCTACCAGAGGTAAAGTTTAGCAAAAGTCAGTTCCATTGTATTCCAAGGACACAACCCTTACAGTTTCTAGGTCTGACGGGGGTGCCCTGGGGAGAGGCAATGGGCACTTGGGGGCTTCAGAACATCCCCTTCTGACAGGAAGGTTGACCTTCGTGAACCCTGATTCCTGGTCTAGTCAGGGACCTCTCAAGCCTCCTCAGGCTTCCCCTGATGTCCAAAGCTTGCCAACTGCCTTGGAGACCCTGCCACACATAACGTATCTCCTTAAACCAAGGACAAAAGTGAGATGCAGCAGCCCAGAAGGGGAAAATGAATAAAAGACTGTGTGTGTGTAGTACACAGACAAATACATACTGGAGAGAAAAGGTAGGAGACAGTGGGTGGTTTATTTGAAGGAAAAAAGCATCATAAAAGAATAAAAAGAAAATCCAAAGATCCTGTCTAGGTAGAAAGCATTAGAAGGATGAGCAAATACTAGAAGAAAACAGGAGCTGATGAAAAAACAGCAGACAGAACCACATGCGCTGAGCTAGGACTGGATGGTTATCTAGCATTACGTTATCCACCCAACCATATTTCTCTGGGGGGGCCATCATTTAATGAGCAGCATGGAGCTCAGAAGGCAGGCGCTGAATCCACCAAAGCCGATAGCCAGGGCCTGCAGTCAAGTGCTGGGTGTAGTCTCAGCTGGGAATGTAACTCGGTGAGCAGGAAACATATTTTCTGAACTGCCACCATGTGACAGTACAGCAGGCGATTTTGCACCTGAATTCTGAACACCCCCATGATACTCATGTCAAAAAGGGATGACAAGCATACACCTGAGCCACCTGCAGGTGAGAGAAAAGGCCGAGAGGCAGCTGGGACAGCTCACTGGAGAGAAGTGGGAGGAAGGTCGACCAACTTCACGGGCACAGAAGATGCCCAGAGTGCATCTGCTTTGGAAAACATTTCTGTATTCATTTATAGACTAGTGGCAGATGCTAGATAAGTAACCCAGAACACAGTGTGGTGGGCCTCTTCCCTCCCAGTCAGCAGGCTCACCGAGAAGGTGGGGAATTTCCCATTAGTGAAGCCTGGAAAACCCACAATTCATCTGGCTTAATGGTGGAGCGTGAGATGAGGGTCCTTATTTACATCTATAGTCCCTGCATGTGTGCCAGGTGCCAGACTGGCCACTTCATGTTCCCCTCCTCTTATCCTGAGCTATTTTAATCCCAAATTCACCAAAAGAAAGCAAGGCGGGCCTCCCTGATGGTGCAAGGGGTAAAGGCTCAGCACTACAAAGCAATCTGCAGCACCAGGGAACTGACCCACATGGCGCAGCAGACCTCTCCTGCCTCACCCGCTGCTGCCCTCAGCAGTGCGTTTCAGTCAATCTACCTGTTCTGCTCCCTCCTGTCTCTGGTGAATCCTCTCACTCCTCCCCTCCCCCACACCTCTGGCCTACACCCCAGCTCTCGTATGTATAAATAAATCTTTAAAAGAAAAAAAAAGCAAGGTATACACCTTAACATGTGGAATTTTGTCAACTATACCTCAAATGATGCTGGAAACACTGTTTTCCTAATATTTTGATTATGGAAATAAAATATATGAATATTAGAAGGAAAAAAGAGAGAATGGAGGGCAGGTTACTTGCCCATTGTCACAGAGCTATTAAATAGCAGATCTAGGATTCAAATAGTCTGTGTAGTTCTCATTACCACTGAGAGAAGAAACAACATTCTTCGGTTCAAGTTTTCCTCAAGATACAGGTGCCAGTTTCCAGCTTTGGCTCTCCTTGTCCAACAGCTGGAACAGCCAAATCTCCTTTCATCTCCATGCAGTTACCTGGAAAACCAGTCTGCTTTCTGCTCATAAATAGACTCCACCCACAGTACAGAAGTTTCTAGGAGAGAGAGGACTGGGTCACTCCCTAGTATCCCCGGGGTAGCGGGGGATGGGTATCACAGAGCCATCTCCATTCCTGGTCCTCTGCCCAGATGAAGATCACAGGGTTCCGACCCTGTGGACACTGAGCACCGGGATGCTGCTCATGCCGCAGAAATTCCTTTCATTTACGTAACTACAGGTCTGGAGCGCCTGCCACACCCTCCTCCTGGCTGCTAGGATAACAATCTCCTTTGCCTGGTGGTGTATGGAGAAGTTTTCATTTTAACCTTCTCCCCCTTTCAAACCCTGCTTGTTTTTTTTTTTTTTTTAAGATTTTTTTTATTTATGCATACAAGAGCTGGGGTACAGGCCAGAGTACAGGGAGGTGAGAGGATTCACCAGAGACAGAGCGGGGAGCAGAACAGGCAGGCAGATTGAAACACACTGCTGAGGGAGAAACCCTGCTTGTTTCTCTCACCACTTATCTCAAATTGGACTTCCATGTGTACCTAAAAAAAAATATCAGCTCTTCTCAAGGGGTGGTCCTCCTAGGTCTCTCAGATTCCCCCCGCCCCCAAAGAAGACTTAAATGAATTCATGGTGTCTGTCAATAAGATCTGTGGAGCATGCAATGAAAATACCGCAGGGTAACTCTCAGATAGGACCAATCTCCAGTGGCTCTCTAATAAGTGAAAATGTTCATTATTATTATTTTTTTAACCAAATAGCCTAGGCTGCCTTGGGCAAAGTAGCTGTCACTGGTACAGAAAGATTTTAAGTGTTTCAGAGCTTGCAGGAGTATATCTAATTTTATTTAAATGATTACCAGTCTCTAGTCTTCTGCCTAGAGGGAGATGGGCAATGTTCAGTTTTCCATGCATGGCACCTGGGTGAAGGAAGAGCAGACTGTCATCAAAAAAGGCTTCAGTCTGCAAAATGCATAGGTGGGAGGAATTTCAAACTTCCAGATATAATAAGGTGCTTCAGCCCCTCAGATACCAAGTTACAAACGATGAGTTGCTTAAAGTGGCTTCATAAATGCAAACAGCAGCAGAGCTGGGGCCACCTCTCTGTCTCATGCTGAAGCAATGCTGCTGAAGGAAGACATGGGGCAGGCCACGCAAGGAGAACCATCTACAAGGGCTCAGAAAGAGCCAAAGCTTAGAAGACTGCACACAGAAACGAAAAGGCTAGAAATCTTAACAAATTACAGGTCAGTTTATAATTTGGGAAGGATGCTAAACTGTTCTATTTTCTTTTGACTAGGTAATGCATGGACATGAAACAAAGTTCAAAAGACATAAAGGTATATTTGGTTAAAGAGCCCACTGTCCTCCAGCCACCGTGTTCCTCTCTTAAAGGCAGCGTGTTACTCGTGTGTGGATTCCGTGTCAGTGGTTCTCAAAGGTGTGACTCCCACACAGCGGTGTGGTCTAGGGGCTGACTGCATTGTGTCTCTCCGACTCTTGGACTGGCCCTGGAGTACTTATACCACAGTGACTGATACTTTTACAGAGTACTTTTTTTTTCTTTCTTTATGGAATCAGTGCACCAAGACCTTTCCAGGGCATCCGTGAGGGCGCAGCCGCTTTCATAATACCACCAGATGTTACTGCCCTTCCTCCCTCACAGAGCTACTGCTATGCTATTTCACAGAAGACTGAATAACCTGGCTGGTGGGAAAGTTCCCTTGTCTTCCATTAAGTCAGATACTAAAGAGGCTTGTAAAATACATTTTTGGGGGAAAAGTTATTTTTCATAAACATGTTGACATTAATCTGTACTTGGTTATGGTTATTTTAAAAAGAATTACTAAATTACAATTTCAGCATTTTTCCTACCTTAATTATTAATGCAGCAATATTGACGGACATAACCCATAAAACAAAAGCTCTGGGGTCCTCAATAATTTCTAAGCATATAAAGGGATCCTGAGGCCAAATCGTTTTAAAATTCTGGCTCCTTGTTTTGTTTTCTTATTTAATATACAGGGGAATTTCTCTTCTTTTTTCAGTTTGCATTCCCCACAAAGTCTCTGGTCAAGGACTGTGGAGAACAGTTTCTTTGGGAGGAGAAAAGAAAGGGCTGAAAACATAAGTGTGTTAAAGGGCTTCCGGAGGGCAAAGAGTCGGCTGGCCAGCAGTGCAAGGGGGCTAGTGGAGGTGTCCAGTGGGCGTGGGGGTACCGAGGGACTGCCCAGCACATAGGAACAGCATTCCCCTCCCACTCCTCACCACGCTCAGCCATTACCACGATGCAGTGCGCTGTGCAGCTGCAAGGGAGACTAGCTGAAAACAACTGCCTACACTAACCCACAATCCCAAGTCATTCCCCTTCTACACGTGAGGAAACAGGCATAACTTAAAGCTCAAAGGAACCAGAGAAACACCTTGCTTTATGGGTGTGGACCGGGCTCGGGAAGGTTAGGAGCAGGCAAGATTCCTCCCAGGAAGAGTGGCCCTGACTCCCTGCCCTCTGCTTTATGGCTGGCTACATACCGGCTATATGACAAAGCTGATGGTGCCTGAAAGGGGACTGTCCTTGCAGGCTTCAACGGACTACAGAACTTGTGTACAGGGATGGAAACCAACACGGGGCAGAGGTGAAAACAAAGATGAAACCCTGGGAACTTCTACTGGAGGGGAGGATCGGTGAACATCAGAGATAAAAGTAAGTAACAGGTAAGAAAAAACAGTCAGACTCCAAGGTTAAAGCCATTTCATTAGGTTTCTATTACAGCCGTAACTCATATCTCGTAAACACAGGCTGCATGCCACAGCTGTGCAGGAGAACACCAATGGTGGAACTGTGTGATCTGGACACAAGTAATTTTAAACTAACATTTACCCATAAGCTTTTCGCCTGGAGGAGGAGGAGAGAAATCAAAGCAAATTCTAAGGGGAAAAGTTTCATTTAATTAACAACTTTGTCAATGTTTAAATGGGCAGATTTTGAAGTTCCCTATCATTTTCGGCTTATAAAGCCCTAACCAAACCTGTCACTGATGGAGCTTAACTCATCTGAAAACTGTGATCTGCAGTCACAGCAACAAGCAAAGGCCAGAAGGGCAAAGATCCCAGGCCACTGGCTTTCCACTTGGCAGCTGGTCTTAGGTTAAACACAAGCAGGAACTCTGGGGTCAGATGGGACGGAAATCTTTGAGCAGAGTAAGTCCTCTGTAACTGTTGGTTGTAATTAATTACTGATAAATCCCACAAAAAAGCTGCAGAGAGAGGCCTCCCTAGTGGTGCAGTGGGTTAAGCAACACACTATGAAGCAAAACGCAGCCAAAGCAGCATGAGTTCGATCCCTGCCCCTGGCCAGGGGAGTGACCCACATGGCACAACAGACCTCTCTCCTGTCTCACCCGCTGCTCCCCTCAGCAGTGTATTTCGGTCTATCTGCCTGTTCTGTACCCCACTCTGTCTTTGATGAATCCTCTCAGCCCTCGCACCTCTGGCCTACACCCCAGTTCTTCTATGCAAAAATAAAAATTTTAAAAATTTAAAAAACTATTGATAGAAAGCTGAACAAAAATTATGTGTGAAGATTCAAAATCAGGGGGCCTCCCTGGTGGTGCAGTAGGTTAAGCAACGCACTATGAAGCAAATCGCAGCCACTATAGCACGAGTTCGATCCCTGCCGCCGGCCAGGGAGAGGACCCACATAGCACAGCAGACCTCTCCTGCCTCACCCGCTGCTCCCCTCAGCAGTGTGTTTCAGTCAGTCTGCCTGTTCTGCTCCCCATTCTGTCTCTGGTGGGTCCTCTCAGCTCCCTGGACTCTAGCCTGTACCCCAGCTCTTATATGCATAAACAAAATAAATCTTAAAAAAAAAAAAGATTCAAAATCAACTGTTCATTACAGGGCTACCCAGTCAATAACATACTTCAAAGTTCACCGGAGATATCACAACTATGTAATTAAGAAATACCATAAAGCAGCTGAAAGGAAATATGCTAAGATGTTAATTATCTCCAGTTAAGAGGGTTCTGGGTGATTTTTTTCTCCTTTATATTTTCCTCTACTTTCCAAATATTACACAGTGAGGATGTAATTCTTTGATAATGAAAAGCATAGTAATCTCTAGTCCAGTCATGTTCTAAATTGTATCCACACAACACAAGCTAAGAATGTAAAATCAAATCATTTAACTTTTAAACATTTAAAATTCCAATGCTTCAAGAAACAATGTGACAACTAACACACTAGTGAAGATCTTTCATTTCATCACTGTCCCTGAATTACTGCCTCTGAAGGTATAACCAAAAAAACCTCTTAGACGGAGAGATCACAAAAAAATTTCAGCTTGCAATCGACTTTGAACACTAAGGAAATATCATTTCCTGGTGGGCACATCAGAGAATCTATCCATAACCTCCTGACACTTAAAAAGGAATCAGATTTCCAAGGGGTGAAAAAAACACAAACCTAGACCAAGGCTCCTGGATCAGGACCACACTGAGCACTAAAGCGGTGACTAGCAGGTTTTGTGGTTGGCTGGGGGAGGTAATGAGCTGGTGAGATAAGTAGCAATTCATCAGCTCTGGGTGCTGAGGATGGCGTGCCTGCTGCCTGCTCCGCTCCCTTCCTCAGCATGCCTGTGTCTGAGGGCCTGTCGTCCTTGAAGCCTGCCTTCCCTGACTCCTCTCAACTGGACAAAACTGGGCCAACTGGCAAATGGATGCCTGCTCCCAGGGCCCTGGTCCAGGGTGCAGCAGCAGGAGGCAGTGTGGGGAGAGTGGGTAAGGCAATCTGGGGAGCTGGGGAGCTGTCAGGCCACAGGAAAAGGGAGCATGGTGACTTGTTAAAAGGCAGTGATAAGGAGTCACACAAGAACCTGGGGAAATTCTCACTAAAGGGAAGGGATGCCAGACGACACAGCAGTGTGAGTGGGCGGCACCTGCTATGGCGATTCCTGGGCCACGCCCCTGGCCCTGGTGCGGTCTGGACTCTTCCCTGAGGGGCTCACAGGTTTCCAAAGGAAAACTTCTTCAGTGCCACCTGGAGTGGCTGGGCATACCCCTGGATGCCTTTCGATCAAGCTCTTCAAGAGAACAAGCAGCTCCTGAGCAAAGCCAGGCCAGCCTCCGCGGAGAGCGGCACAGGCTAATCAGAGGAGCCTGAGGCTTGTGGCTGGCCCAACAAGCACAGGACAAGCAGCAGACCCCAAAATGGGAAGTACTCGGGCTTCCTGAAACCTCGAGGTTCAAATCCCAGTCAGCTGACTCAGGGTTCTGCCCCCACTAAATCGGAAACGTCCACTAACTTAGGATTGGCCACCGGGCTGACACACAGCTCAGGGAGCCCCAGCCCTCAGACCACTCAGGGGCAAATCCTCCCGCCTTCCAAGTCCTGCTCACAGATGTATGAAGTGAGGCAACTTGCCACCAGCAGGTCACCCAAAGAAAGTGAGCCCCACAGTAGGAATGTGACAGAAATCCCTGGGCAGGGTAGCTGGGTAGCATCACCACCCACAAAAGGTAAAGAGACTGAGCTTGGACCATTTTCAAGATAGTGTAAGACGTACCCCAGGATTTAAAAATTTAAGACTCAAACCCTTCTACATCCTTTTCACAACTGCCATACCACAATTTAGTTTGTGATAACTCAGTGCTGGTTGCACTGATTTTCAAAATCAAACAAAAAAGGAGGCCAGTAGCCAACATTCATTGGTGCCGGTTCCCATGCTGTTGTTCTTTAGCATGTTAACCCACACAATCCTCACAACAGCCCTCTTATTTTGCAGGTAGAGAGTGCCAGGTTGCCAGCGGTTTGTACTTCTCTCTGGAAGGTGGGGGGCGGGGTGGGGGCAGGGAGGGTGGTAGGGGGAGCTGGAGAGGCAGGAGAAAGGAGTGGGATGGACTTGAGTGCTGGCTTCACTCCAGTGTTCCAAGAGCTCAACTAAACGGGACACGGTCATGTGCAGCCTTGCTTTCCTCTCCCGCCAGCACCCACTGCAGGTGAGGAGCAAATCACCTGCGGCCAGCAGGCCAAATGGGTTCCTGAACAACCAAGGAGGGATAACTAGTGAAGCTGATCTGGTGCAGCTTATCTTGAAGAAATACAATTCCCACTAAGCTTCAGAGTTGGGCAGAAGTGAGTAAAACCCTGGCTCCACCTACGTTTGGCTTCTAATACAGGGCAACACTTGCTCACCCTAGCCTTGGTTCTGTAAAACAGAGATGAACACACTACCCCTACTAATTGTGAATTATGTGTTTTTTAAACCGCTTAGTAATTTTTCTTTCAAATGAGAAAAACAAACCGAAAATAGGTGAAATCAAATGAAAAGCTCTCCCTAAGGACAGGAACAATGTTCCCATGCCATCCCTCTCGCGGGGTCCGCCTCTAACAGAACGACCAGAAGCCTCAGGGCTCTCGGAACTCAGCCCTCTTGGCAGTGGCAGCCAGCCCATGGGACTTGCAGGACATGTTTGCAATTTGTTTTTATTTTTAGGCACATCTGCAAATGTGGTTCGAAAAATTCCAGTCCTCACAAAACCAGGGCAATTTTCTCCAGAGTTTTTCTAAAGCTGTAACTGTCACTGCCTTCCTTATTGAGTCAGAGCACAACCTTGTCTTCAGGATGCAGCAAAGCACAACCATGCACCCCGGCCTGCCTGCGACCGGGCCATCTACCCTTTGGACATTGTTTCCTGAATGTGGTGCCCTCCTCAACTAAGGGGCTCACTGTTATCACCGCGCTCCTTGGTCGCCTGCAGGGCCCCCTCCTCAGACAGCAAAGGTGGACTTTAATTGGGTGCCCAGAGCTGGGTCAACAGTAAAAGGAGGGCCAGCACACCCCAGCAGCACCCAGGACTAGACAATCGTGACTGATTTTCATAGGAGGTACACGCTAAATTTCTTCTGTACGTTCCACTTTTTCAAGTGTACTATCTTGTGACCACATTGGTCTTGGAGACAGGCATTGTCTGGTGTAAATCACCCTCCTCGCCCCCAAGCCTACATCCTTGACTTTTCTAGCTCCTCACTCAACCAAGGGCGCCTTGGATACAATAAAAACCAGTAAGTGATTTATTCAATTGAGCAATCAGTGCCCTTATGGGTTCTGATGTAAACTGTCTCCACAGTTAGTAATAGTTGAAAATCACACAGGAGGGTGGCTGTTAGTAGAAAACAAAAAATTAAGATGTCTAACTTTAATAGATATGTTTCAAATTGATTTAAGAGTGGGGAAAGGAGGTTCCTAGGTGAGAAAAGCTTAGCTCTAAAACAACAGTTTATCAAGTCCGGTCAGCCATTACCAAGTCAGGCATTCACCACCCTGGGTGCAACAGCCCCTCTCCTATTTAACCAACGAAGGCCTGACACCAGCCTGCAGCACTCTCAACCTAAGAGGGAACAGGTCACGTATGGCAGCTAGTTCCAGAAGCCACAAGGGTGCTCGGCTGAAATAATGATTTGCAAGAAATAATGGAACATAGAGGGGAGAAACAATTGCCCAGTCTGGAGAGGGAAGCAAATAGGGACATAGGCCCTCCCCTGGTGGTGCAGTGGGTTAAGCAATACACTATGAAGCAAAATACGAGTTCAATCCCTGCTGCCGGCCAGGGAGGTGACCCACATGGTGTGGCAGACCTCTCCTGCCTTGCCTGCTGCTCCCCTCAGCAGTGTATTTCGGTCAATCTGCCTGTTCTGCTCCCTACTCTGACTCATGGAGCCTCGCACTTCTGGCCTGTACCCCAGTTCTTATATGAATAAAAAAAATAAAATTTTTTAAAAAAGAAACAAATAGGGACATCAAAGGGACACTCACAGGCATATCAAATATCCCTTTTGAGGGGCATGTGAGTTTTTGTAACTTATTTTTTAAAGCTATCATTGTAGGACCTCCCTAGTGGCACAGTGGGTTAAGCAATGCACTATGAAGCAAAATGGCAGCCACTGCAGCATGAGTTCGATCCCTGCTGCCGGCCAGGGAGGGGACCCACATGGCCCAGCAGACCTCTCCTGCTGTGCCTGCTGCTCCCCTCAGCAGTATACTTCCTTTAATCTGCCTGTTCTCCATGCTCTGTCTGTGGTGAATCCTCTCACCCCCCACACCTCTGGCTTGTACCCCAGCTCTTGTGTGCATAAATAAAAAAATCTTTTAAAAAAAATAAAGCTATCATTGTAAGATTTGCTTTCTGAGGGTGTCACACTGTTCTGTGAAAGATAATTCCTGTTTATATGTCTGTAACCACCATCAAAAGGATATAGAGGTTACAACATCTCAAAGATTAGAAATAATTTCTCCACATTTATCTTGACCGATATGGACACAATAAGGGTAGCAAACATAACCCACCACTTGTCATCAGAAGTGTCAAAAAAAAAAAAAAAGCCACACCCAATCTCCCACACCCCAATACCAAATTATTTCTGCTGGTTGGCTAGCAACCTTCATCAACCTTCATGTGTTTCTATATTAAAAATGAGGCCTGCATCCCCAAAAATGTTTTATCACAGCATCAGTACAATTCATAAAAACATGCTGTTTCCTCCTTGCTTCAGCTTTCTAGGCATCTTTTAAAAAGGGACATCCTTGGGGCCTCCCTGGTGGCTCAAGGGGTTGAGCACCACACTGTAGGGGCTTCCACAGCCACTTCAGTGTGAATTCAATCCCTGGCCAGGGACCAACATGGCGCGGAGACCTTTCCTGCCTTGCCTGCTGCTCCCCTCAGCAGTATATTTCAGTCCATCTGCCTTCTCTGTTCCCCACTCTGTCTCTGGTGGGTTCTCTCATCCCACCCTGCCACCCCTGCCCTGTGCCTCTGGCCTGTACCCCAGCTCTTATATGCATAAATAAAATCTTTTAAAAAAATAAAAATTAAAAATAAGAAGGGACATCCCCTGCAAGTAGATGAAATTTCTACTCAATCAAACCTGTGAGGGTTGGTTCCAACTGTCTCTCCTAATTAGGCATCCTGCTGTTCCTTTGCTCACATAAAGGATGCTTATGAATCAAGAAGTGATCAAGAGGAAAGGTGTGTTGATGTCGCATATTTTGGGATGCTAATTTCTTTCCTGCTAAGTTCTGATTGGTTTAGTGTTACCCAAGCTTGGTCTGTGGGTAGGGAAGGATATAAAAATGTTCTGTTAAATTACTTAAATCTAAAGATGGCCTCTCTGATAAAACCCACACTCAACGACAGTAATTTTTATGTGCGATTTAGAAGCACTGGTTTCATCCTGGAATTTCGTTTCAAGGGCCATGCACACACCAGCTAATCCACTAGCAGGAAGAGGTTGCACTCACCCCACCTTTTTTCTGGAATCCAAGGATTCTCCATTCACTTAGCAAATATTTATTGAGCACTTATTAAGTTATCAGACACTGGTTTAGTGGCTGGAGATTAAAACTAATGATACAAAATCTTGATAAAAGTCAGTACTGAGGGTGAAGGAAATGTCTGGCTTTACGGGAAACCAAGAGTGCAGGCATGGTTAAAAAAACAAAACAGTGGTCTCCCTGGTGGCGCTGGGGGTTAAATCTCAGCACTATGAAGCTATCCTCAGCCACTGCAGCACGAGTTTGAACCCCGGCCAGGGAACTGATCCACATGGCGAGGCAGATCTGCACTGTCTCTCCCGCTACTCACGTCAGCAGTGTATTTCACTAAATCTACCTGTTCTGCTCCCCCACTCTGTCTCTGGTGACTCTTCTCATCCCAGCAGTTCTGGCCTGTACCTCAGTTCTTGTATACATCAATAAATAAATGTTAAAAAAAAAAAAAAAAAAACACCTAACAGAGAAACTGAGAATGAAGGCTTGGGAGTGTGGAAAACAAAAGAACCTTTCACATCCCTCTTGTTAAATTACGGTCGCTGAGCCAGAGTTCATCACTTGCCTCCGTTTCCAGCAGCCTTTCTGGCACTCTCATATGCTGCCCTGTAGCATTGAACATTTAAAAGTTACTTTTAGAAGGCGAAGTCCGACATTTCCGACTCTGAAGTGCTTATGCCTACTATCCCGCACAACCCGATAGCCTTGATGTTTTAATATTCACCAAGCCGGGCCACCTGAGCAATCAAACTTTTACCTCTGTAAAATCCCCTCGTTAAGGAAAACAGAACTCGGCACACAAGGCCCTCACAGGCGTTACAGCACAATTCACCGATAAGGTGAGGGCAAAGTCTGCGTGGGAAATCACGTTGACACCAAAGAGGGGAAAGGGACGGTCACGAGGTGCGGCGAGCGCCCCAGGCTCCAGCTTCGCGACGGGCCAGAAGGCCTCGCGCCAGCCAGGGTGCACACCCAAGGCGCCGGGCCCGCCTCCAGCTCCTGGGCAGCGAGAACCGCGAACCGCGCCGTGGACGGCCGAGGAGGCAGCGCTGCTCCCCCTGGCGGCGGGGCCCGGCCCTGTCCGCTCCCGGCCGCTGCCGCCACCGCCGCGGGCCTGCCTAGCTCCATTTGCAGCCTCGGGAGGCAGCGTCCCCCCGAGCTGAGGTTCCTCCGGCCTGCGGCTCCCGGCTCGGCATCTCCCGCCAGTCCCCGCCCCCTGCTCCTGCTCCTGCTCCGACACCCCCTTCCACACGCCGATCGTGTCCCCCGACGCAGCCCGGTCGAGCGCGAGCTCCGAGCCCACCGCCAGCTCCGCTGAGCCTTCCGGCGGCCCCGACCGCTCCATCGCGGAACCCGGCGGGGGTGCGGGGCCGGCGCGCCGCGCGAGTGGGGCGAGCGGAGGCGGCGGCGCGGACCGTTCCACTCCGCGTCCCCCCCTCGCCCCCGCGCGGCGCGCGTGCTCCCGGGACGCCATGGAGCCGCGGCGTTCCGAGCGGGCACAAAGGGGCGCGCGGCACAATGGGCGCGGCGAGCCCGTGGGCGCCGGGCGCCCGCTCCGGCGGCTCGGCCCTGCGCGGGGGTGGGCGCTCCTCCCGGCGGGTGCGCTCGAAGCAGCCCCCCTTCGCGTCCCCTCCCCTGCTCCCGCCCCCACCCCGGCATGGATGTTGCAGCCACTCTCCGGTCCGTCTGCCCCCGAGCCGCCGCCGCCGCCGCCGCCACCGCGCGGCCGGCTTGATCCGCCCCGCACTTACCTGGGACACGAGTTCTGTACTTTGCAGAGCGGGCCCGCGCCGAGTTTGGGCGCCACGTGGGGAGGGGGGGCGGCGCGGGGCCGGAGAGTGGGGGCCGCGCGCGGAGGGCCTGGCCGGGGCGGCCCGGGGAGTTGCTGGGGGCGGCGGGCGGGCGCCGTGTATTTTCCCCTCTCTTTGTGTGTGTCCGTGCGCTGCGCTCTCGCGTGACGTGACGGGACTCCGTGTGTCATTTCCGCACAAGGACACAAGAGCCCCCGCTGCAGTGGAACCACAACCCCTCCGCCCCCACCCCCGGCCCGCCCCTCCCCCTCAGCGGGGCACACGCGGGACCGGCAGCGGCGCTCGGGCGTGAACGGCCGCGGCGGGGAGCTGGGGCGCGCACTCCGGGGACCCGGGCGGCCGGGCGCGCTCGTCCGGCGCGGCGCCGCTCCACGTGGGCCCGCGCCGGCCGGCCGGGAGGGGGGTGGCGGCCGCCGGCCCACGGCGCGCGGGGCAGCGCTGGCAGACAAAGTCCCCGGACACTGTGTTCTCCTCGAGCGAGTCATTTCTCTAAAACGTGGTTTTTCAGACCCGAGGAGTTTGACCTGAAAAGCCTCTTTTTCTACTTTTTCTGCGAGGGACGGCGAGGTGCGGACGTCCCCTCCCGTCGTGCCCGCATTTTTGCCATCCCGACCGTGACCCTGGCCCTCCCCCCCGAGCGGCTGTTCTTAGCCGCTCTGGGTACAAAGACTTAGGGGCGCGGGACCGGGGTGGCCCCTTCGGCCCTGGCATGGAGTCTGGCGGGCCGCGGGAGAGCGACCCGGGCGCTGGGAAACGCTGGCTCTGGCCACTCCCCCAGCAGGGTGGCCGCCCTCTGTTGTAAGCCTGACTGAAAAATCTGCCTTCTACTTGTAACTCGAAGTTTTGAGGTTTGAGACTGAAGAGCTAGAAGATTCAGAAGTACGCGCGCTCACAGACCCACATGCCTGAGACAAACCCACGGAATATTTGCGCGGAGCGCTTAAAATAGAAAAAAAAAAACACGAGTCACCAACTCAATAAAGGTCGATTTCTTCTCCTAGCTGTAGATTACAAGTTGATAAATATGAAACCTACCCCTGGAGGATTTGCTCAAGTGTCTGACTTAAAGAGATGTGTGTGAGGGTCAGGAGAGCCAACAGTTAAAACACGCTTGCGTTTCAGGCAAATAATGGGAATGCAGTCTTTTTAAAATTCTTTACTTTGCCGATCGTAGAAAGTATAAAAAGAAAAATGCAAATGATCCCATCTGCTGCTCACAGCTGACTGGCTGCCAGAGAGGACCATGTGGCCCAGCCCTGCGCGGTCAGTGAATAGGTAGAATAGATTTTAAAAAGGAGGCATATGCTGGCTCCTAGCTGCCCAGGCGCGGGAGGGTTTGAATTAACGTATAGTCTTGGATTGCCGTAGCTGCCTGCAAACCACCCCAATTCGGAATTTTAACAATTATGCAGGTTCCTCCCCCTTTCGAGTTTAAAACCAAAAGGCACAGGGATATCTAAGACCTTTGAAGCCCTACTTCGAACGTTCTCGAAGTGTATTTGGAAACCTGATTTTAAGAAGTCAGTACTAATTGCTATGCAAAATTTGCCAGCCGCCGGGGGAATCCGGCCTCGCATCCAGGAGGTGGGGAGGGGGGCGCTTTAATAAAAGAATCCATACGTGCTCAGTGTCATTCAAAACAGGATGATGAAAAGAATGGGGCCGAGATAGCAGCCCTTCAAATTCAAAAGACTTGAGTCACTCTATCTACATTTAAAATAGGGCGGAGGGAGGGGGAGGAGGAGGATCGCTTGGGGGAAAATAGTTAATTTATACATTCCCAGAAGACAGAATGGAGGCTCTGCGATTTCTACCGGGAACTTGACTTTTACTCTTGCACATTAAATAACACGTAAGACACTGTACATCACTTGCCTTAGTTAACAGATATAGCAAGTTTTAGTCTTCAATTTAATGTGACAGTTATAATTAGAATTTTAAAAGTGTAAATTGCGTTTCATTAGCTCAGTTTTCTAGGATTTCCCAGAAGAAAAGTTAGTAAGAGTTAAGAGCATTTAAACTCACTTTGCATTTTAAAAGCACTTTGCTGAAGTGATTTAAAAATGTAAAATGACCTTGTTAAATTCTTACAAAGAGAGGAGTGTCAAGTTGAAATGTGTATTGTAAAGGGATACCTTTAGTCCAAAGACTCTCTATAACAATTCAAGTATTTAAGAAGTGAAATAAAACAATAGAAATTAACATTTCTATTTATGTTTAAAACCCCAAGATTTTATATATAATAAGTGGCACCTGAGGCAAGCAGCATGCTTCACTGACATAGCTGATTTTTCAAAACATTTCTCATAGGAAACTACAAACTGACCTTGCGTATAATTGTCAATTATGTATCTTAACTTGCACAAGGGGATAATTACAGGGGAAAAAAAAGTGAGCTGTTCCAAATAAGTTATTATCTGATAGAAATGGGAGCCATTGCTATCTAGGAAAGGAAATAGTCTTGAAGTGATTTCGTACCTTTAAATGAGTTTCTTGATTTTTTAATAAAGAGGAAGGGGAAGATGAAAACAAATGCATTGGGGTAGTTGTATTCAAGTTGTATTTTGGAGTCTTTTTTTAAAAAAATAATAGTTCTTAAGTTTTGATTGGATAAGAGTAATGCTTTATGAGAAAATATGAATAAACAGATGGAGAGAACACGTTATATAAAACACAATTCCTGCCCAATACAGCTGTAAGTCGGTAGGAGTCACTGTTCATGATTGATAGGATATATTATAAAGACATGAATAAAATGTAAGTATTAGAGGTGTATTCGATGGGAAATTTCTTAATCTGAAGTGCATTTTTCAATATTTTCAAATTAGAGCTGTGCAATTGATCTAAACTCATTTGTAAATCTACCAGAGTAAAAAGCAAGAGCAGGGGTGGGATATTAGCTACTTGATCAGAAAATAAAACATAAAACACTAACTGTAAAACCCCAAAAGGAAAATTGCACTGCATTTAAGAGAAAAAAGATAAACGGCACATATATAATGGACTCATATAATGTCAGTATATAATTAAGGGTAGCAGGCAGATAGACATTAGATTTCAGCTATCTTTTAATTGTTAAATTTAAAAGTTTTTATCATGGCTAAAATATATCTATAGTTGCCAAGACAATATTTAGTAGGGCTTTTTTTTCAGTAGTTAAATCTTAAAACAACACAACAGATTTCACTGTTACTTGTGAGACATTTCCACTTTATTTCTTGCCTGCTGGATATATAATTTTGCCAAGACTCCAACTTCAAACAGAAGTAGCTGGCAGATCCAGATTCTGTGAATACTCCCAACAGAAAAAGAGGGGAAAAGTGAGGGGAGCAGATATTAACTTTATTAAATAGGACCCACAGAGAGACACACCTTGCTAAATAGATTGTAAAACTGACTTTTGTTTGGGGAAATTGGGAACTAAGATTTTAGTTTAACCCTTTGTGTGCTGGGTGGTATGAGGAGCGGTGTGAGAAAGAACTTTTAGAATCAGGAACGGGAAAATGACACACCATGACCCAATGTGTAAAAAATAAATGTTTTGAAAAGCTGTAGAACGTGTGTTGGGCAGTTTTCCGTATGTGTAGAAACTGTTTAATAATTTATAGCAGCTTGAGATTTTAAGCACCCAACACAGCCATTAGGATCTGATTTTAGCTGAGTATCTGGCTTGCGCAACAGGATTCTGCAAAAAAAAAAAAATTAGGGAGAGTGAAATTGCTGGCATCCCACTCAGTTTCAAACCCTTGAGAAAACAAATGCCAATCTGAACTGTAGCTCATTCTTGAGCCCAGAGTGCTGGCTGGAGGCGGCGCAGCCACCAGGGTCCCCACACCCAGAGGCGTGCCCAAGGGCCTGCAGTCAGGAGTCCCCACTCTGATCACATAGCTGCAGTGACAGGCAGGAAACGAGGAGCAGAGGCAGTCCCATTAGTTTTAAAAAAGAAGAAAAAGAAAACATATGCCGCTTTAGTAATTGACAGGACTTTAAGAAATTATCTTAAATTGTGGCTCGAAAGAATTTAAATGAAAGTATAACTCTTTTAGTATACACTATTAGTGTCTATTATATATTAGCATATATAGTATATATTAGTCTTATGTTAACTCATTATATATAATTATTACATAATAATTACAGTCCTATTTGACTTGCCTAAAATCTTGTTAAATGAAACATTTGATAGAAATCAACTTGAGACACAGTGAGTTCACATCTAGGATTCTGTCCTGGAGAAATACTCAACCAGACTACATCAGTAACTATATTTACTGTAGAATAGTTCATGACAGTAAAAAAGTTAGAGAGAACTTGGAAAGTGTTAGGTAGGTGATATGTGCTAAGAAATACTATGTATGTAGGTTTTAGAAAGAGAGAAGGTACTCTTTTTAATGAATATAAAAGTGTTAGGTAGTTAGGACAGGAAGCAGTGCCTAAGATTACTGACAGGATAAAACAGGGGGACTGATTTTTAAAATCATCCTGGCAGACACCTGCCCCCAATTAGCATTGTTTGTTTGTTTTTTTCTTGGGGGGGAGGGAGAGTGTAGGGAGGAGGTCCTGCAAAGGGATAACAGCCATGACAGTTCTGACTCCTGCCAAATAAGGACCAAAACTCCCCCCTTTGACCAAAGGGAGAATGGACCATGGCCCTGAATTGGAAGTACAGGATGTTTGGGAAATAACATTTGCCACTCTAAAATGTCTCTTTAGCATAAGGATTTTTTAATAGAAGGTGCTCAAAAACTTGGGGGGAGGTTGTGCTTTTCTAAGAAATATTTACATATATAAGGGGAAAATCTTCATTTGCAAATGTTTCTCCCAGTAGTAGCAGAAAAACCTAATCTAAAGAAATCCTCAACCTAAATCTGTTTAATAGTCACACCTTTGTTCACTGTGCCTTTCCTGGCAATCTCCATAACTGACCTCCCCCTATCCCAACATCCTTTGCTTTACTTGAAGTAATTTAAAAACGCGATGGAAGCCATTTTGGCGAGTTATTCAGTTGTACTGGGTCTCTCCCATGTCTATAAGAAGTATATGTGCTCTTAAATTTTATTTTGATCTTTTCCTCTTGTCAATCAGCTGATTTGATCATTTGCTAGCCTAGAATAACCAAAGGGAAGAGGGAATCTATCCCAGACAATTTGGTTACAAAGGGGGGGTGTCTAGGGGAAAGGTAATCCTGAATGGGTTACACAAATAAATTTATGGACTCCAACCCCCATTCCAGACCACCAATATTCCAGAACCACAAATCCAATAACATGATTATTGAAGAGTGGATCACTGGGAGCTGAAGGTGGAGTTAAGCAGCCAGGCTGGCTATAAAACCAGAGATGTGAGCCTTGGGAGCTCTCTTCATTTGGAGCCATCTCCCTTGGTTCAGAGCCAGCTCTCAATACGCCATTGAGTTCCAGCTTGGACGATCTGGTAGGATATTCACGGATTTGTAGCCCTCTCTTCTCCTTGTGTTATTACTACTTTATTTCCCCTTCTTTTGTAAAACAAAACCCTTTATTAACTTTTGTTGCCTGTGCCTGTTGTTGGTGCTTATTATAAGTGCCTTTCGAGCACGCAGGTGAGTACCCAGTCAGGTAAACCCATTTTATATTAGGGTTGCCCTGTAACAAAATGAGTGTTCCCAATTGCTTTCTTCTTGGTCTTCACTAGAAATTAAAGTTTCCAAGGATTAAGAATTTTAGTAAGATGTTTTCCCACAATGAATATTCCTTTATCCTGCTACAGATGAATCACAATGGCCCAAGGAGCTAGAGTCAAGGAGTGGGTAGAAGTCATATAGGACTTAAATAGGTTCAAACAGAAAACAGGATATTCAGACAGTGCCCCCACTAGGCTACAGAATTCATTCAAACTTCAGAAATGTCAATCTGGTTTCTGTATATGTCTAAGATTTCCCTAGAATTCTTACAGGGCAGGGAGAGGAGCACCCCAGAACTCCCAAACCTGCCCTTTCTGAATGGGTTTTGTCATTCACCGCATTAAGACAAATATAAAAGGCCTTTAATGGAAAGGAACTTTAATACAATTAGGGTACAATACAGAAAGGACAAAGAACATAGTGACCAAGTTAAGCATTTTAAGTTACTTATTTTTTGAGGGTAAAAGTTTAGCTAAATACGATTGGTTTAAAGCAAGATTCAAAAGCCTGCCACATATTTAAAGGACTTTTTAGTATAAATTTATAGAAAAGGGTTAGAAAGAGTTAGATAAATTCGGGAGGAAAAGAGTAAAATTAAGATGAAAGCTGCTATTGTTAACCTTTTTACAGGTTTTTCACCCACATCTGTTTTTCTGCTTTACGTGCTTTTTCCAGGTCTCCTTGCTGCTCTCATCCTGCTTCCTTCTTCCTCCCTTCCTTCTGTCCTTTTCTCTGCAGAATTTTTTTTGTTTGTTTAGCTTTACCCACTTAGGGCAGAACCGGGATTCGCCTGTTACAGAATCATGACCTGAGATAGTAGATTCCAACTGCCTGATTCACTAATAAGGAAACTGAGGTTAAGAAAAACAAGGGTGTTTTGCCCAAGGCACACTAGCCTCTGGATCAGTGTTAAGAGTTCCCTTTCTAGATTATTACTACCAAGGGTCAAAGAAGTTTTTTAAAAAAATCAAAGTCCACAAAGCACAAAATATACCAAGTTTGGGGTTCAGAGTTGTCTTCACTTAAATTAGCAGTCTAGGTGACTACACCATACAGGGGCTAAGCCTGAAGCTGTGGGTGGTCATTGCTGGCCACATGGGAACAAGGTCCTGTGGCTTGGGGCCAGCCCTGCTGAGTAGGACTCAAGTGAACCATAACAACCCCATACAACTGACTGGCCTCTCTGAGAAACTCTACATGTTGAGTGGTATTTCCTTTCTAGGGTGCTGTACAAAGTACTAATAACTGAATGTCTTAAACATCAGGAATTTCTGGTCTCAGTTTGGGCTGGTTCCTTATGAAGGGGCTGAGAAGGAGATTGTCTGCCAGCCTCTCCCTCAGCTTTTGGTGGCCTCAGGCATTCCTTAGAGTGTAGATGGTGTTCTCTCTGTACTTCTCTGGTTCTGTCTCCAGATTTCTCCTCTTTATAAGGACACCAGTCAGACTGGATTAGGATCCACTCTAATGACCTCACTGTGACCATCTGCAAAGACCCTACTTCCCAATAAGGGCACATTCACAGGCTCTGGGAGGTGTGAATGTCATCATCTTTGGGGAGGACTTAGTCAACCATGTTGGGCACCAAACTGTTACAGGGCAACCTAATATAAAATGGGTTTGCCTGACTGGGTCCTCACCCTCGCGCTCCAACGGCACTTATAATGCCCCAACTGCAGGCACACACAACAAAGGTTAATAAAGGGTTTATTTACAAGAGAAGGGGAAATAGCACAGTGAATATAATACAGGAGAAGAGAGGGATACAGATCCGTAAATGTCCTACCAGTTCCTCAAGCTGGACCCAACAGCACGCTGAGATCTGGCTCCCAAGGAAAAGAGAGAGCCCCAAGGCCCATATGTTTGCTTTTATACTCAGCCTGGCTGCTTAAATTTACCCTCAGGTCCCAGTGATCTGCTCTTCGATAATGACCTTATGGGATTTGTAGTTCTTGGATTTTGTAGGTTTGGAATGGGGGTTGAAGTTTATAACCTATTTGTGTAATCCATTCAGGAAGGGTTTCCCCCCTAACAAAATCATCATAGGTAAGAAAAAGAGTAGCAAGATCACTTGGACTTAGTCTTCATATCCTGGAAGTGTTACAGGGCAGGGAGAGGAGCACCCCAGAACTCCCAAGCCTGTTTTTTTTTAATGGGTTTTGCCATTTGTTGCATTAAGACAATATATAAGGCTTTTAATGGAAAGGAACTTTAATACAATTAAGGTACAATACAGAAAGGACAAAGAACATAGTGACCAAGTTAAGTATTTAAAGTTACTTATTTTTTTGAGGGTAAAAGTTTAGCCAAATAGGATTGGCCTAAAGCAAGGCCCAAAAGCCTACCACACGTCCAAAGGACTTTTCAGTAGAGACTTATACAAAAGGATTAGAAAGAGACAAATTTGGGAGGAAAAGAGCAAAATTAAAATTAAGATGAAAACTGCCGTTGTTAACCTCTTTATGGGTTTTTTACCCACATTTGTTTTAACTAGTTTAAGACTAAAAAGCAAGTGCAGGGCCTCCCTGGTGGCGCAGTGGGTTAAGCAACGCACTATGAAGCAAACCGCAACCACTCCAACACAAGTTCGAGCCCTGCCTCCTGCCAGGGAGGGGACCCACATGGCGCAGCAGACCTCTCCTGCCTCGCCCCGCTGCTGCCCTCGGCAGTGTGCTTCCGTTTATCTGCCTGTTCTGCTCCCCGCTCTGTCTGGTGAATCCTCTCACCTCCCGCGACTCTGGCCTGTACCCCAGCTCTAGTATGTATAAATAAATAAATCTTTAAAAAAAAAACACTCAATAAAAAAAATAAATAAATAAAAAGCAAGTGCAGCTTTTTCACATGTGTTTTTGCTTTACATGCCTCCTCCATGCCTCCTTGCTGCTCCCCATCTTGCTTCCTTCCTTCCTTCCTTCTCTGCAGAATTTTTTTTTTTTTTAGCTTTACCCACTTAGGGTGGAATCAGGATTCTGGAATTTTTCCTTTTTCTGGGATGATCCTGTTACAGAAGCAGTGAATTCCACATGGATTTTCATCTGACAAGGTAGCTTCCTGTGCAGCGTAACTCTAAGGATTCCCGTAAAAACCTTTGTCACTCACTTCAAGGGTCTGTCCTCCTCTTTCATTTTAAAGATCACCTAACTTAGGGCCTCCCTGGTGGCCTCGGGGTAAAGTCACAGCACCATCACCACTATGGCCTGAATTCAAGGGAGGAGACCTACGTGGCACAGCAGACCTCTCCTGCCTCGCCCACTGCTCCCCTCAGCAGTGTATTTCTGTGAATCTGCTTGTTCTGCTCCCCACTCTGTCCTGGTGAATTCTCTCAGCAATTCTGCCCCTACACGTCTGGCCTATACTTCAGTTCTTCTACAAATATAAATAAATATTTTTAAAAAAAAAGATTACCTAACAATTTTTTTAAAAGGTTCATTTATTTATACATACAAGAGCTGGGGTACAGGCCAGAGTCCAGGGCGGTGAGAGCATTCACCAGAGACAGAGTGGGGAGCAGAAGAGGCAGACTGACAGAGGCACACTGCTCAGAGGAGGAGCAGGCGAGGCAGAAGAGGTCCAATGCGCCATGTGGGTCCCTTCCCTGGCCAGAGGCAGGGATCGTGCTGCAGTGGCCGTGGTTTGCTTCACAGTGCTTTGCTCAACCCACTGTGCCACCAGGGAGGCCCTACATAAAATTTTGCTGGTCCAAAGGGATGCTTTCATATTTCCAAACCTCTAGCCCTAGCAAGCAGCGATAAATGCTATTGCACTTCCTAGCTGTAAATTTCAGGGCTATGAAGTAAGACCTGGATTTGAGTCCAGACTCCAGCAAGAACTAAATGTGAGATCTTAGGCAGCTGTGACTTTCAGTTCCTTACCCACAGCATAGGACAACCCTACCCTATAGGGTGGTCACAGAGGCGGCAGTTCTGTGTAGCACTGACACGGTGGCTGGCACATAGTTCAAGAGGGGATAGCTGTCATTTTTTTTTAAAAAAGATTTATTTATTTATGCATACAAGAGCTGGGGTACAAGCCAGGGACTCAGGAGGTAAGAGGAGTCACCAGAGACAGAGTGGGGAGCAGAACAGGCAGATGGACTTAAATACACCACTGAGAGGAGCAGCAGGTGAGGCAGGAGAGGTCTGCCTCACCATGTGGGTCCCCTCCCTGGCCGGCAGCAGGGATCGAACCCGTGCTGCAGTGGCTGCGGTTTGCTTCATAATGCGGTGCTTAACTTACTGTGCCACCAAGGAGGCCCGATAGCTGTCATTTTTATTGACTAGTAACAAGATGGGCATATAATTGAATTAACTAACACATACACCTAACAGTTATGGTTTTGAAAACATTTCTAGTTTTGCAGTGAAAGCATGAGAGTTCACGTGACCAGCCTCACGGCTGCTGGAAGACATAGAACACTATTTGAAGTTCAAATTCTACCCAGAGAGGCATGGGGGGTGGGGTAGGGAATTCCCAGCATATAATTCTAAAAACAGTGATGATTCCTAAACCACAGTCCTAATGATGAAAAAGGAAAGGTGTGTCTGTCTGGCTTTCTCCAGGACAGGTTCCAGCAGCCTCTACAAATGTGTACATTGCTGCCATTAGTACCCCAAGTTCAATAACCAGGACAGTGAAAGCATAGGTAGTACAAGCAAGTCTCAGTTCATACATTTGTGTGTGCAGCACAAAATAACAATTTTTATAATTTTTTTTTGAGCCCACTCTTTGGGAGTTCTCTCCACTCCCCATGGGCTTCCAGAGCCCCTATCCTCTGCAGGCACCCCCACTTGGGTTCCTGCTGAGCTGCCCATCATTCTGCTCACCATGCCCCGGGGGCAGTGGCTCTGCTATGCCCAAACAGGGACAAGGTCATCTCTTTGCAAGGCTGCCTAGAACAGGGTCACGTGCTGCAAATGCCCACAGGGAGCAGATAGGAGAGGTCACGAGGGAAGCAGTTGGTTTGCTTCCTAAACACTTAAGAGCATTCTTCACTTCCACAAAGGAAGTGTTTCTTTTCACGCGAACAATTTTCAGTTCAGCTTTTCTTTCCCCATTTATGGAAAAAAAATCTTGAGCAAAGAGCATGTTTTGGGCATTTTCTCTATCCCCGGTGGGCTTCCAGGGCCCCTGTCCTCAGGCATCTGCCCACATGGGTTCTTGCTGAGCTGGCCATCATTCTGCTCACCAACTGCCCTGGGGGCAATGGCTCTGCCATCTACCCTCTCTGAGGAACAGCAGTGCCAGTGCTGTGATGACTGGCAAAATCTTGGCTTCAGTGTTGGAATAAACCAGGAATGGCCGGGCTCTGACAAATTAGAGCCTCCAGGGCCTCCCTGGTGGCGCAGCGGGTTAAGCAACGCACTATGAAGCAAACCGCAGCCACTGCAGCATGAGTTCGAGCCCTGCCGCTGGCCAGGGAGGGGACCCACATGGTGTGGCAGACCTCTCCTGCCTCACCCGCTGCTCCCCTCAGCAGTGTGTTTCAGTCAGTCTGCCTGTTCTGCTCCCCACTCTGTCTCTGGTGAATCCTCTCACCTCCCTGGACTCTGGCCTGTACCCCAGCTCTTGTATGCATAAATAAATAAAATCTTTAAAAAAACAAACAAATTAGAGTCTCCATTCCATAGCTAAGGTAGACAGACATTTGGGGTCCTGATGGACTGAACCCAGCCTAGCCAAATTTGCTGATTATTAGAAGGAAGCCCAAACTCAGATTTTTGTGTGACATTGAGGTTTTTAATGTAGAATGACTGAAAATTGCATGAACAAACAAAGTCAATGTTCGCTCAGTCTCCGGTTTGTGGCTGCAGTCCACAGTCACGTCCTCTCTGGTCATGTGTGCTACCCAGTCTGTAACAGGGTGGTCCTGGGAAAGGGGGAAGTTCCAGAATCCTGGTTCCGCCCTAAGTGGGTGGAACTGAGTAGGGATAAGAAGATGCTGGAGAGAGGAGATAGGAGGACAGAAGGAAGGGAGGAAGAAGGAAGCAGGATGAACAGCAGCAAGGAGGCATGGAGGAGGCACATGGAGCAGAGGGACATGTGAAAAAACTGCGCTTGCTTTATTGTCTTAAACTAGTTAAAACAAATATGAGTGAGAAACCCATGGGGAGCTTAATAATAGCAGCTTTCATCTTAATTTTAATTTTGCTCTTTTCCTCCCCGATTTATCTCTTTCAAACCCTTTTCTATAGATCTCTACTAAAAAGTCCTTCCAACTTGTGGCAGGCTTTTGGGCCTTGCTTTGAACCAATCATATTTAACTAAACTTTTACCCTCAAGGAAATGGATAACTTTAAATACTTAACTATATTTATATAGTAACTATATTCTTTATCCTTTCTGTATTGTTCCCCACTTGTATTAAAGTTCCTTTCTATTAAAGGCCTTATATGTCTGTCTTAGTGTGACAAATGGCAAAACCCATTTAAAGAGAGTAGCTTTGGGGGCTCTGGGGTGCCCCTCTTCCTGCCCTGTAACAAGTCCACTCCTGGAAAACCCACACAGCAACCCCTTGTCCCCAATACTCCATCCGGGGACCTCCTGCCTCTGCCCAGGACATTTTGCCTATGACTCATCTCCCTGCTGGAGCTTAAGATTCTAGAAACACAAGCTTGAGAGAAATTTCAGTTTCCTGTTCCATCTCATCCCTTTACCAAGACAAAAACCCAGAAAGAAGTGTTTGCTTCAAGCAAAAGAAGGGAAATGAAAACATACCAGGGGGATAAAAATATAAATTATATTTAAAAAATATTATCTTGCCATGCACGCTTACTGAACACACTTGTTCTATAAAATAGTTTCAAAATTTCTCTGTGATGGAGACTCTAAGGAAGCACTAGGAAAAAATTTTTGGAAGGAAATCCCAATTCAGTCAATTAATCAAAGATTTCATTGTTTTGTAGCTAATAATAGAAGTTTATTAATATATTGATGTAACAGTCATCATAATATATGATGTAACAGTCACTTTTATTGGTATAGTACCTTATTTTCCTGATTCTGCCAAGGGCAATTTCTGAATTCAATAATAAGGTTTTTAAAAAATATGCAATACCTTGAAAGTTTATCCATTGAGTTAATAGTAAACACATGATACTAGTTATTACTGAGCCGTCACTGGTTTAAAGGACTAATGTTATTACCGAGCCATTACTGATTTAAAGAACTAAAGCAATATAACCCTTGTGCTCTGGGAAGATGATAAATTTGGGAGCAAAAAGTTCAGACTCAAATTACTTTGTTTCATCATTTTCCTTAGTGGTGGGAGAGAGATGTTGGACTCAGTGTGATACTGATTTGAGTGGCCAGGAGTGGGGCAAGAATATTAGAAATACACCAGATGAAAATCCTTCAAAAAAATGACCTTATTACCCTCCTGACCTATATAATCAGCATGGAGCAAAGAGGAATAATTGCCCTTTGTGCCAAGTATGTGAGTTTGAGGAGAAAGGGTACAGAGGAGTTCACCAATCCATGTTTCCTGCTTCTTTCCTCTGAATATTTTACATTAGAAATTAAAGAAGGTTAGAGTTACTTTGCCCCAATAAAAGTTTAAAAATATTTTAAAGCAAAGTATTAGAATCTGCACAAGTGGCGTGTTGGCAGGGAGATGCATAAGTTTGGGGGGCTTATCTTGTGATTCTTTAAGAATGAAACAGTTGCTGTTTCTAGGAGATACTGACATTCTCAAATGATATATATAAGAAAATATATTACCACCAAGTTGATTTGATATTTCAATATTAAAAAATTAAGACAAAAAAAAAATTAAGACATAGGGCCTTCCTGGTGGCGCAAATGGTTAAGCACCTCACTATGAAGCATCTGCAGCCATTGCAGCATGAATTTGCTCCCTGGCCAGGGAGGGGACCCACGTGGCGCAGCAGACCTCTCCTGCTTTGCTTGCTGCTCCCCTCAGCAGTGGACTTCAGTAGATCTGCCTGTTCTGCTCCCCATTCTGATATGCTCTGGTGAATCCTCTCACCTCCCCTGCCTCTGACCTTGTACCCCAGCTCTTGTATGCATAAATAAATAAATCTTAAAAAAAAATTAAGACATAAAAGGTGTCGCTTCTATAGCCAGGTAAATTCTTTAAGAGATTCTTTTTGCATTCCTAGCTTTAATAAGAGAAATTTGTACTTGTGGAGACTGCATTTATTTGACCTTGGCATTAGGTAAGTATGAAAATTATCTCTTGCCAAAGAGACCTCCAGATGAGGCGGGAGCTAGTGGACGTGCTTTCCAGAGAGCTTTTGCAGTGACAGTGTTGGGGGAAAGGTAGTCCTGAATGGATTATGGGTGTGTGGGCTCCAACCCCCACTCCAGACCGTCAGTGTTCCAAAACCCCAATCCGATAAGATGATTATCGAAGAGTGGATCACTGGGACCTGAGGATGGAGTTAAGCAGCCAGGCTGGCTATAAAACCGAGGTGAGCCTTGGGCACGCGCTCTTACTGAGGAGCCAGACCCCTTCCTTCAGAGCCATCTCATTCGACTTGGAGCCAGCCCTCAACGTGCCATTGCTTAGATCTGGTAGGGTATTTGTGGATTTGTATCCCTTTCTTTTTCCTTTGGTGTTATTACTATTTTATTCCCCTCTCTTTCATAAAATAAAACGTGCTAATAACTTTTGCCACGTGTACCTGAAGTTAAAACTTTTAAATCTTCTAAGCGCGCGGGTAAAAAACCCATTTTATATTAAAGTTGCCCTATAACAACAGGACTTGGCTCATGTCAATCGTAGAGAGTGGGGGGAAACCAACCTTTTTAAAGATGCCCTAACCAGCTTTAATGTGACAAAAGTTTCCAAAATCAAGTATTTACTGAAACCCTATGACTGGAAAGCTTTGTCTTTGGGGGAATTAAGAAATGGATTAATGACGCCCTGGTTCTCACAGTTTTCAATCTACATGAAGGATCAATTATGAGCCCTGAAATGATAGTTTGAAGCAGAAGGAGGCATCAAAGGAGAGGCCCAAAATGGGGCAGTGCAAAGAGCCAGAATATATCCAGAAGTTTCCATGTTTCCATGGAGAAGGGCTGTTACGGGAGCCTGCTGGAATGCTGAGTGAATTCTGACCCCAGAAGGTTGGGTGAAGGGCATTCTGAGTAGGAAAGTACAGGCAGCTGCCGAGGCAGGAAACTGCAGGCCATATTTGGAAAACTATAAATAGCCCTTTTGAATGAAAAAACAGAAAGTCTTAAAGTTATTGGGAAGGCAGAGGGAAGCAGAGGTAACAGGTAAGGGCAGACAGACAGGTGGTAGACTGATTATGGACTTCTTTGTGCCATAAATCTTCCTCCTGGTGATAGTTGACTCTTTCAGTGAAGATGAACATGGCCTCGGTAGCCACACAGTCAAGAAGACCCTGACCTCAAACCTCTATCTCTGCAGCCCTTAGTGCTGATTTCTCAGCCTGCTAAGAATTTCAGCAAAGAAATAAACAACAAGTTATCCACAAAAGTTACTGTAAACTTAAAATTTCATGGCGTCAGGGCCCGCCCTGGTGGCGCAGTGGGTTAAGCAAGGCACTATGAAGCAAACTGCAGCACAAGTTCGATCCCTGCCGCCGGCCAGGGAGGAGCCCCACATGGCATAGCAGACCTTTCTTGCTTTGCCCGCTGCTCCCCTCAGCAGTGTGTTTCTGTCAATCTGCCTGTTCTGCATCCTGCTCTGTGTGGTGGATTCTCTCACCACCCCCACACCTCTGGCCTGTACCTCAGTGCTTGTATGCATAAATAAATAAATCTTTAAAAAAAAAAAATTCATGGCGTTCATACAACAATAGGGTTGGTATTCGTTGGATGGAATTTTCCACCTAGGCCTCCCACTTTTTTTCCTGCCTGAATTTCAATTAGTCTCAACCTAGTCAAGGTTTTTACTAGCCAACCAGAAACACCTGAAGTAATTAAAGGCTCTAAAATAAAAAAATATAATGCTACTGTTTTGTAAACATTCAGGGGATCCTTGATAAGTACAGTAAAATGCCTTGATAATACACTCATCATAATACAATAATGCAAAATTGGCAACTGGCTCTAATTCTCTGTCTACCCCCTATTTGAAAACAACAGGGATAGGGTTCAGGGGTGGGAGTTGTATACTGAGTGTAGGGATGGGGATTATGGAATGGAGTCCAAGTTCATGAAGGTCATCTACTGCAGTGGACTTAAAATGAGTTTATGTGAGGGCCTCCCAGGTGAGGTGGAGGTTAGGTCTCAGTGTTATCATGCTGTCACCAATGTGGCCTGAGTTTGACCCCAGGCTAGGAAGCCAGCACACATATAGCACAGTAGAGCTCTCCTGTCTGGCCCACTGCTCCCCTCAGCAGTGTATTTTAGTCAGTCTGCCTGTTCTGTGCCATATTCTGTCTCAGGTGAGTCCTCTCAGCCCCTGCACCTCTGGCCTACACCACAGTTCTTGTATCCATAGGTGAGTGTATGTGAGAATTATCAAGAAGCTTATGAGATATAGAGATTGTTGGACTTCACCTTCAGAGAATCAGACTCAGTAGGTCTGAGAAAAGTCCTGATTTCAATGCAAATCCCTGATTATCTGATATAGGTGGTTCACAGACTACATGATAATATTGTTCCCATCAAAACCGTAACTTTCCAAACAGTAAGCTTTACATTTGCTCTTTAAATATTTTTTAAAGATATGCATGTTGGAAGACTTGTTTCAGAAATGGAGAAGGCAAAAGTAAATTTCTGTTTCACAGTTTTCTCTCAAAAGAATCTCAGAACCTGGCCAACAACAGACTTTGATGTTTGTGGAATTAATGATGTTATCTGCTGTGACTGGGCTCAGAATCGTCCTCAACAATACTTAAGTTGGAGACAACCACTGCCACCAGGTGGCACCAAATTACAGCTGAGTGAGGAATGAATTTAGATAGGGCCTGGACTCCCAGAATTCCTCACCAGCTAGCTACTGGACCACATTGGTTATTTTTCTGTTAATTTTATTTAAAAATTTTATTTATGTTCCATGTGACTGAATGTTTTGGATCTCACTTATCTAATTACTGTAGGATCTTACTATATTAATTTACGATAGCCAATGATGGAGGGGAGTACTTTCTTAGTAAGCTAAAAATCAAAGGTCCTCCCTTGATAGCACAAGGGTTAAAGTCTCAGCACTAGAAGCTATCTCCAGGTATTGGGCCCTGAGTTTGATCCCTGACCAGGGAGCTAGCCTACAAGGCACAGGAGACCACTCCTATCTCGCCTGCTGTTCCTCTCAGCAGTGTATTTCTGTGAATCTGCCCGTTCTGCTCCCAACTCTGTCTCTGGTGAATTCTCTCATCCCTATACCACTGGCCTATACTCTAGTTCTTATACATATAAATAAATAAAAAGAAAATCTTAAAAAACAAAACTAAAAATTAAAGACTGGATAAAGCAAACTGTTTGCACTATTATTTAAATTACTCTTTTCAACAACCTATGAGTTACAAGTTGAATAATATGAAACTTTTTTTAATAGATCAAATCCATCAATTATTCACTCTTTCATCATTCAATCTAGTTATTATAGTTTAATACTTATTATTTAATTGTGAAGTACTGAGTGGTATACACAACTCATTAACTTGCACTTATTTTTTACAAAACGTCAATGTGCATGTCTGCTTTAGCTATCAGTTTGAAAGATGTAGTAAAAAACTTTTAACTATAATTTTATTTATCCATTTTTCCCTGTAATTTTTTAGTTGTTCCTTTGGTAGTTTGATGCTGTGTTGTTAGGTGCATATATTTTTTTGATGACTAGATCTTCTTATTCTATTATTTCTTTTTATCAGCATATAACAGCCTCTTCTATCCTTTTCTTTTTTTCTTAATATTCTATATTAACAGTATAATTCTTCCCTTTTGCTTTTTCCTGGAGGGTTTTCCCTTTTTATATTGGTTCCTCTTGTGGACAACTTATTCTATTGCTGATTAACCTAGTCTGCAAGCCTATTTCTTAATTGTTTATTATAATTCATTCTAATGTAAATACTCATTTCAACTATTCTTTTTTTTTTTAATTTACATAGCATCCTTCTTTTCCCCTTTCAATTTTCTATTAAATTTCCTTTTTGCTGGCTTAAATGTTGAGCATTACAGTCTGCCTAGAATCTGTCTAACTTAAATCTCATATTCTATCTGTTGTACCACATCAAGAACTAGATGTCAACGGAACCTTAGAAACTTGTCATCTATCCCAGAGGATCTAAAACTGGAGTATGTGAACACTACTTGCAAACTTAAGAGAAATGTAGATTCTTGTACCTCACCTTCAGAGATTCTGGCTCAGTAGATCTGGAGAAAGCCCTAATTCCAATGCAAGCCTCTGATTTTTGAGATGGTTCACAAACCACATTGTGTGAATACCGTTCTCATCCAAACTCCCAACTTTAAGATGATAAGTTTTACATTTGTTCTTTTCCCTTTAATAATTGTTTTTTAAAAAGAAACATCCTTAAATGGGCTCTACCCATTACTTTTTTAGTCCTTTTTCATCATGTATTTTCCTGTGTTCTAAGATAATTGGCAACTTGCTCTCATTCCTTGCTGAACCCCTCTTTGAAAACAGAGCAGGGATAAGGCTCAGAGTTGAGGGTTCTATGCTGAGTGTGGGGTGTGGATCATGCCTGAAGTGTGGTTAAGGCCTTGAATGTCATCCACCCTAGTGGCTCTGAAATAAGAGTATGTAAAAACTACTTGGAAGCTTATGAGAAATATAAGTTTTCATAATCTATATTGTTCTAATAATCAGTGCTTGACCGTTACCACTACAGTAAGTCCTTACTTAACATCACTGATAAGTTTTTGAAATTGATTTTTAACAAAAGCGCTCCATTTAAAGAACTGTTGTACTCTGTTTTCCTTGTTTGCATCATCGTTGTAAAAACATATTTTCTCTAACAGTATTTATTGACTATCAACCTGTGTACTACGTGTTTTGATAGGTGCTTTTAGGTAACAAGAGTCACTTAACAAGTAAGCAAGGCTGTCTCTATTTCTTTAAGAAGACAAGCTGAAACTTGGAGAATTTTGCCTAGCAGTACTGTCAGTGGAGAAGCTAGGATTTGAATCCAGATCTGTCTATTACTATTTGTTATACCCCAATGTCTTTAAAAGAGAATGTGAGCCCAAGAAGCCCACAGTGCAGTGGGGAAGAAAGACAATCTTACTCCATGATCATCTTTGTGTACAAGATAATGCTTTGTACATAGTAAGAATAAATGTCAGGGAAAAGAAAGCATGATTTGTTCTAGTTTCTTACTGTTTCCTCTACTGACGGTTTTCAAGTCAGGGGAATGATAATCTGGTGAAACAAAGCAGCAGAGAGGACTGTTTGGGAAAGCACAAATTTGCAGACAAAACAGAACGGGAAAGTCATCCGGTGAATTCTTCCTCTACAGAGCTACTACAACAGATCATCAAAGTTGCATTATATGAAAATATCCATCATAAGACAGAGCTATTTTCATTTTGTGTTCAGTTTTTTCTTTTTGTTTTTTTAAAGATTTATTTATTTATGCATATTAGAACTGGGGTATAGCGGGCCCTCCCCGGTGGCGCAGTGGGTTAAACAATGCACTATGAAGCAAACCACAGCCACTGCAGCATGAGTTCGATCCCTGCTGCCAGCCAGGGAGGGGACCCACATGGCATAGCAGACCTCTCCTTCCTAGCCCGCTGCTCCCCTCAGCAGTGCGTATCTGTCAATCTGCCTGTTCTGCATTCTGCTCTGTCTGGTGGATTCTCTCACCACCCCCACACCTCTGGCCTGTACCTCAGTGCTTGTATGCATAAATAAATAAATCTTTAGAAAAAAAAAAAAGAATTGGGGTATAGGGAAGAGGTGCAGGGTGGGGAGTGTGTGTGAGAGAATTTACCAGAGACAGAGCAGGGAGCAGAACAGGAGGATCTACTGAGATACACTGCTGAGGGGAAGAGTGGGTGAGACAGGAGAGGTCTGCTGGACCTTGTAGGTCAGCTTCCTGTTGAAGTGGCTGGTGATAGCCTGATAGCGCTGACATTTAACTTCTGTGCCACTAGTGAGGCCCCACTTTATATTCAGTTTTTCTAAGTAATTCAATAAAAATCTTTAGGAAATACAAAAAAATTACAAATTAATACTATTTTCTCCTTCCTGTACTCAATTTTATTCTATTTATTCTTTTGAAAGATTTATTTATTTATGCATACAAGAACTGGGGTACAGACCAGAGGTGTGTGGTGGGGGATGAGAGGATTTACCAGAGACAGAGAAGCAGAATAGGCAGGTTGACTTAAGTATACTGCTGAGGGGAGCAGAACACGAGGCAGGAGAGATCTGTTGTGCCGTCTTCCTGAGCAGGAATCAAACTTGTGCTGCAGTGGCCGCATATGCTTCATAGCACGGTGCTTAACCCCCTGAGCCACTAGGGAAGCCCCCTGCACTCAATTTTATAATGCTGATGTTGAACATAATCAAGCAAGAAACAAGATGTAATTGTAGAAATTACTGCTGTGGATTTATGAAGCACACACTTTTTGTTGCCTCCCGTTGGCATTGTTAACTAGGTTATAAATAGTACAGGTGACAAACTGCAACAGAAGGCACTTCTTGATGGGCACATGCTTTGAATGGATGAAGTGTTCAAACACAATGGTTAAGTTGGAAACTTCCATTAGGACTAGCCAAGGGGAATGTAGTTTATTTCTCAATCAGAGCTTGCTTAAGAATCTAATCATAGAAAGACTTATGGCAAAGCTTTTTAAAAACAGGGATGTATGATGCTATTTAGGTAAGTAAGTTATACATCCAGTCTATCAACATATTTAAAACTATTTTGTAAAAAATTGAGATGTTACCTTTGATCAAATAAAATATAAAATTAGAGATTAAAATTTATATTTATTCTACTCTTGAATATAGTGCTTATACTAGGTCATTTTGCTGAAATTACCACTAGAATTTGAAAATTTTAAAACTATTGGAAACACTTCGGCTACTGAGACCAAACAAAAAAAGATGCCATTTATTTTGATTGTATGACTGCAAAAATTATAATAAGGCAGTATTTTTGTGGTGTTTTATAGTGCTGGAGAGTAAAAACACAAATGTTAGTATGCAGGATGTTTCAATCATTGCACGGTATAAGTACAAGTCTAGTGAAGGCTTTTGTAAATGACAAATAGAACATTTGTGAATATCACCATATCTTATGCTTGCAATAATTTGGTTTTCAAGAGTTTTGTTTTGTTATGGCTGTAAAACAAGCATGACACAGAATTTTAACACTGAAAACTCTTCCAAATGACAGCAGAGGTAAAGGGGTTAGGGCCAACATTTTCTTCCTACACATTTGTTTTTAGGCATCTATATTTGCTTGAGTGCCTTGATACCATGGTGATAGCTTAGCAACAGCTAGATACAAATTAAGGTAATCTGTCATACCAGACTCTGAGCACAAAAATTTGGTAGGTAGGACATTGGGAGAAAAATACAGATGATTAGATATTTAGTGGTCTAATAAAAAAAAAATCTTGCTCTCTCTACTAATTATCATATCTATTCATAATATATATGTATATGTGAACTGTGCATATAAATATGTATGACTATAAAGGTAAGGATTTTTTAAAAATCCCAGATAAACCCTAGGTTTATAATTGATGAAATAAAACAAAAAATTTCTTAAATAGGGAACAAAACATTGCATCCTTTCCTAAACAGGAACTATATCACAATGGTGCAAAGACATTTCAAAAGGATTTTTTGGTACATTCAATTTCTGTTGAAATTGACAGCTATTAGGTGGATAAAATAACATAAAACAAATAACTTTGGATCAGCAGACTTGGATTACATGATGGATACTACCATTTTTAAAGTCAACACACCTTATGATGACTTTTACTATCTTTATCATAATAGTTTTATGTAAAGTAGAGAAAATGAAATCTGAAAGGAAAAACATAACATTTGGAAAGTTAAGTAAATGAAATCAACTTCATTTTCAGGGATGTTGATTTATTTAAAATACCCGCAAATGGTAAGATATAGGGTAAAGCACACAGTTGTTACTAGTTGGACAGACATGGCAAATAAAATGATGTGTGCTGGCTCTGATTTAACGGTGGCTGCCTGGAGCTTGTTCAGGATTCTCAGGATCTATAGGAAAAAGGAATGAGGAGCATTCTTGTCTGTGAATGAGGAGCAAATGTCTCCTGGACCTGAGACAGAGATTAGAGGGTGAAGGTATCTTGAGTGGAATGGAGGCATAAGGGACTTGGAAGGAAAGGAGGAGTCCAAAGCACCAATATAAACTTCAAATTTATCTTATATTTTATATTTAAGTGAATGTAAATATTTCACTTAACATACACATATATACACACACACATATATGTGTAAAAAAGTATAAAAAATCAGCTAACAGTAGTTACATCAGCTAACTTTGTGGGGAAAAAATATACTCTTAGACAAACGTGAATATTAAGTCTGGCTTCTCTAAGCACCCAGAAGGCTACTGAGTATTTCTGGGAGTCTGGACCCCGTTATGTGAAGCCCCCACACCTAGAAGGTTCATAGAAATAAATGTGTTTAAATCTGTGCAAGACAGTGAAAGATTCAGAGAAGTAATCACTTAGCATTGGCAGACTGGGATTTGAAGACTCTAAAGTCCAATTTTTTAATAAAGACTGTATATATTCTTCCAAAGGTAAGTTTCAGGATTCAGAATTTGGTACAAAATTACTGATCTGGAAAAAGACATTGGGGGCCACAGAAGGTGATATGTATGTATTAAATTGGTAATTTCAGTATTACTGTTTAAAAAATAAAGTACAGTGGAGCCTCTCTGGTGTCCTGGGCGTTGTCTCAGCTCAATCACTTCTACAGCCTGAGTTCCATTCCTGGCCTGGGAACTGACCCACATGGCGCAGCAGACCTCTCCTGTCTCACGCGCTGCTCCCCTCTGCAGTGTGTTTCAGTCAATCCACATACTCCGCTCCCTATTCTAAGGTGAATGCTCTCACTCCCTGCACCTCTGGCCTACATTCCAGTTCTTCTATGCAAAATTTAAATAAATAAATAATATTATTTTAAAAAAGTAAAGCATGATTTCTACTTGGGGTGACAGATGAGTCGTGGAAATGATGCTGGTTGCAAAACAACGTGACTATAATTAACATCATTTTAATTATATACTTAAGTGACTAATGTGCCATAAGTTATGCTACATACATATTCCCAAAACTAAAAAAAAAAAAATGAAAACCACAATATATGGGTAGCAAGATTAATAGTGGTAAGATGGTAATCTACAAAATTTGGTCCGTATATTCAATGCAACCCCTATCAGAATCCCAGCAGGATGTTTTGTAGAAATTGATAAACTGATCCTAAAATTTTTATGGAAATGCAAGGGAGTCAGAGCAACCAGAACAATTTTGAAAAAGTTGCATATATAAGTAGGGAAATGTAAAAAAACGGATGGATCATATCAATGCCAATATCCTGATTATGATATTGTATTAAGAGTTTACAAAATGCCACCACAGGAGTGAGAGGTGGAGGGCTGGGGTGGGGAGGAGGCACTGCAAAGGGTGCACATACTCTTTCTGTATTATTTCTTGCAACTATGTGTGCATCCATAATTATCTCAAAATAAAAAGTTTAATTAAAAAAGATAATTAAGTTGGAGGACTTACACCCCTGATTTAAACATTTACAAAGCTATAGCAACCGAGGCCATAGGAAACTGGCACAAGGACAGACATAAAGATCAAAGGTAGAACTGATAAAGAAGAAACCCTTATATTTATGGTCAATTAATTTTCTACAAAGTTATTAAGGCAAAAAGAATAGTCCTTTCAAGAAGTGATTCTAGAACAATTGGATATCCTCATACAAAAAGATTAACTTAATACAGTGGTTTTTAATGGAGATGATTTTCTACCCTCCACTCCCAATACTTGGCAATGTCTGGAGATAATGTTGGTTATTTTAACAGGGGGCAGAGAAGCTACCGGCATTTAGTGGATAGCGACTGGACCATAGATCTTTCTGCTAAATATCTAGCATTGTGTAGGGCAGATCCCATAACACAGAAAGATCCAGGTAACTCATGTGACTAATAATGGGCATGAGAAATGCTGATTTAAACTTGACTTCCCACAGGTTTCTCAAAAGACTAAAATGGATCGCAGGGCCATAAGATTCAACAATCCCACTGCTAGGCATCTATCTACCCCAAAATTACAAATACACTAACTTGAAAGGAAACCCGAACTCCCATGTTTATAGCAGCACTATTTACAATAGCCAAGATGTGGAGACAACCTAAGTGTCCCCCAAAAGATGAATGGATCAAGAAGTTGTGAGATATATACATAATGGAATACTACTCAGTAATCAAAAAAGACAATCTCATGCCATTTGTGGCAACATAGATGGAGCTGGAAGGGATATACTAAGTGAAATAAGGTAGAAGAAGAAAGACAAATACCAGATAATGTTACTTGTATGTGAAATATAGAAAACCAAACAAAGGGTCAGATAAAGACAGGCTTTAAAACTAACCCTTGAACACTGACCATAGATCTTTGGCCTTTGGTAGGGCTGGGGGTAGAGGTAGAGGAGAGACAACAGTGGACTCTGGTAAAGGACAATGGGTGCTTTGTTGGTGGGAGTGCTATGGTGACTACACCTGAGAGAGGAAATCTTGTACTCAAAACAATAAGAAGGAAGTAAAACAATGGTTTGTTAGTACCAAAGGAATAAAAGATGTTTGTATCATGATATAAAAATTTACTGCCTTTCACCTTATATAAAAATTAACTCAAGAAGGATGACAGACCAACATTCAAGAGCTAAAACTATAAAGCTTTTAGAAAAGAACATGAGCAAATCTTTTGACATTGGATTTGGCAAAGATTCTTTAGCTATGACACTGAAAGCATGACATGTTAAGAGAAAATATTGATAAATTTGACTAAATCAAAATTAATGATTTTTGTACTTTAAGAAGAAACGTTAAGCCACAAGTAAAGACTGGGAGTAAATATTTGCACATCATATACTCATAAAAGACTTGTATCCAGAATATATAAACAATGTTTTAAATTCAATAAGACAAACCACCTAGTTAAGAAATAGGCAAAGAATCTGAATAACATTTCACCAAATCAGAGCTATTAATGGCATGTATGTTTATGAAAAGATGCACAGCATTATTAGGAAAATGCAAATAAAGATCACAATGAGAAACTGTCTTATTTCCATTAGAATAGCTGTAATAAAAAAGAAAAGGCCTGTGCCTCCCCGGTGGCGCAGTGGGTTGAGCAACACACTATGAGGCAAACCGCAGCCACTGCGGCACGAGTTCGATCCCTGCTGCCAGCCAGGGAGGGGACCCACATGGTGCAGCAGACCTCTCCTGCTGTGCCCGCTGCTCC
>JAGFMF010011446.1:2744732-2755286 GCA_019455555.1 Galemys pyrenaicus | reverse complement strand
TCTCTGTGGTGAATCCTCTCACCCCCCACACCTCTGGCCTGTACCCCAGTGCTTGTACGCATAAATAAATAAATCTTTAAAAAAAAAAAAAAAAGAAAAGGCCTGGCCTCCCTGGTGGCACAAGGGGTTAAGGTGCTGCGAAGCTATCCCCAGTCACTGCAGCATGAGTTCCATCCCCAGCAGAGTTTGATCCCTGGCTGGCCAGACCTTCCCTGCCTTACCAGCTACTCCCCTCAGCAGTGTATTTCAGTCAGTCCACCTGTTCTGTTCCCTACTCTGTCTCTGGTGGGTCCTCTCACCCCACCCCCTGCACTGCTGGCTGGTCTGTACCCTAGTTCTTATATGCATAAATGAATCTTTAAAAAAAAAAAAGAGTATAGCAAGGGTTGGTTGGATGGGAAGAAACTGGAACTTACCTACCCTATGTTGTTGGTGAACATGTAAAATGACAGTTACTTTGTAAAACAGTTTCTAAATTTTTATAAAGTTAAACATAAATTTACCTTGTGACTCAACAGGTTTACTCCTGAGTATTATCTGTCTATTCAAGAAAATGAAAACGTATGTCCACACAAAGATTTATACTTAATACTGAAAGCAGCATTTTTCACACTAGGCAAAAAGTACAAACAACCCATGCCAACTGACTGGTAAATGAATAAACAAATGTGGTATATCCCATAGTAGAATACTATTTAGCATTAAAAAGGAACAATAAAATGATTAAGTTTACAACATGAATAAACCTCAAAAACGTTAATTGATAGAAAGCAGATGCAAAAGACTAAGTACCATATAATTACATTTATATAAAATGTCCACAGAACGCAAATCTAGAGAGACAGAGTAGATTACTGGCTGCTTAGTAGTCAGATGGAAGTAGGCGTTGACTACAAAGGGGCCTGGGGATCTTTAAAAGTGACAGTGGTGATGCTTACACAACTTTATAAATTTACTAAAACTCAATGAATTGTACACTTAAAATTTTATGGTCTATAAATTATACTTTGATATGGTTGCTCTTAAAAAAATGCTATTAGGGCCTCCCTGGTGGCGCAGTGGGTTAAGTAACACACTATGAAGCAGAACGTAGCCACTGCAGCACGAGTTCGATCCCTGCCGCCGGCCAGAGGAGTGACCCACATGGCACAGCAGACCTCTCCTGCCTCGCCCGCTGCTCCCCTCAGCAGTGTGTTTCAGTCAATCTGCCTGTTCTGCTCCCCGTTCTGTCTGTGGTGAATCCTCTCACCCTCCCGCAGCTCTGGCCTGTACCCCAGTTCTTGTATGTATAAATAAATCTTCAAAAAAATAAAAAAAACACTATTGAAGATATTCTACAGGGACCTCCCTGGTGGAACAAGGCGTTAAGGTGCAGCACAATGAATCATCTGCAGCCACTTCAGCATGAGTTCAATCCCTGACCAGGGAGGTAACCCACATGGCGCAGCAGACCTCTCCTGTTTCACCTGCTGTTCCTCTCAGCAGTGTATTTCAGTGTATCCACCTGTTCTGTTTCCCACTCTGTCTCTGGTGAATCCTCTCACCCCCTGCACCGCTGGCCTGTACCCCTGTTCTTATATGCATAAATAATCTTTTTTTTTTAAAAAGGTATTCCACAAAAAAGGATAAAAGGACAGAGAAATGTGCCATAGAATTATAAATTGGTAACAATTAGGATGCTTACAATAAATTGGTTGTATTTTGTATATAAAGTGTGCAATTCATGACTTATGGAAGGAGGACAGACGGTGATATCACAAAATGCCTGAAAAATGAGAAGCAATGTTAACAGTAAACTTACAATGGTTACTTTAAGGAAGGAAAGGATCCCAGTGTTATTTAATTCTTTGAGGATGATGATGTTTTCTAGTTCATTTGAAGCCTTAAAATATTAAACCTAAACAAGACTATACAAAACATAGTGACTTACTGTTATAGCATAAAAGATTTAAGTCAAGTAAAGATTATTTTGTTTCCTTTTGAACCCTAGGTGTTTCCTTTTCCCAAGCCTTTGAAAAAGAAAAGATGGTTTCTCATCTCTTACAAAATGGTTTCCCTGTGGACTTGGCCAAAAGCAGAAGCTATGCCAATTAACTGAATGCCCTTTCCTGCCCTAGGAGACTGTGAACTCCAGAGGGAAGGGACAAGTCATACTGAAGTGTGGCTGACTGAGAAGTTACAGTAAAGCAAGAGAAAAATACATAGAGGTGTGAGTCCATCTTGCAGGAAATGGGAACCACCAAGTGAGATTAATCCTTCAAGTTGAAGAAATGTAAGGGAATTTGCTCCACAGTTTAAATGTGCTGTTATGGAGAACCTGCAGGGGCACTATTTTTCCAAGTCAAAAACTTTCTTAGTAGCAGGTGAGGAGGTTGACTGTAACAAAAATCAGAAGCGTGTTTAGAATGTACGCTACATACCAGTAACAGCTATGAAGACTGCATCAACATGGGAAATGTCTGGTTATGTGGAAACAGCAGGTTCCAAAGCTGAATTTATATACTTCTAATAATGCAAAAAAAAAAAAAAGATATGCATGACAGAAAAGGCTGAAGGAAATACAAATGAAATGGTGACTAATTATGTTAGCATGGGGAGACTGAGTAATTCTTTGTTTCTGGTTTCCAAAATTTCTTTACATGTATTTAAAAAGTGAAATCTAAGCTATTCCCACAGCCAAGGTAATGAAGAGTCCATTGTTTGCAGTGAAGATACACTGTCTCGGAAGTGAGTAAATCAAATTGAAAGCAAACTGTCCTAAGGTCTCCATGAAGATGGAGTCAGCATGTCCAAAAAGAAAGAAGAAAAACCTGAAAACTTTCTCTTTCGCTGGAAGAGAGAGTATACAGTCCTGTGTCCCTTAATGCCGTCTTCATCAGCCATGGACTGCACATAGCCTGGGTGTGAACCAGCCATACCACCTAGGTTTGTGTAACTGCCTTTCTGTGAAGTTTGCACAACCATGAAATTGCCTAAGGACAGTGGTTTCAGAACTTTAAGGGACCTTCTTGTGTGCTAGACTTATCTCTAGAATGAACATTCCTTTACCGGGAGTCCTAAAAAATAGCTCTTCAGAGCTCTAGGGGCAGGTGGGGTGAGCGAAAGGGAGGGGTGGATTCCATATCTGCCTGGATAGTGGTTGATAATCCAGAAAAACCTCTGGATTCTTTTGAGGTGGAAATTCTTTTTTAGTCACCTTTAAAAGTATATGATCTCCTTGAAAGAAAGGCAGGGTCCTTGTTGAAAGGATGGAAGCATTAATCTGAGAAGGGACCAGGACCAGAGGCAGGAAAGGAGAGGTAATCTTGTAGATTGCTTTGTGTTTTTAAAAGTGAGTATCAAATAACACAAAATATGATGAACAAAATGGAAACTATTAATAATAATAGAATGAAAATTGTGTCCTCATAGTTAAAAGGGTTAAAAAAACTGAACAAATCCAGTTCTGCCCTTTTTGGTACTTGAGCAATAGTGTGGCAAACCTCCAGACTGAGAGGTAGTCATTATACACACTAGACATGAATCTGGGAGCTTCCACTGGTAAGAAAGAAGATATTAACAACAGGATTTCAAAGTAGAAAGACAGATGAAGAGGCAGAAATGGATCTCCCTGAAGTTAAGAACACTTGAAAAGGGCTTTTTTGAAAAGTAAGGTTTTTCTGGGCCTCCCTGGTGGCGCAGTGGGTTAAGCAACGCACTGTGAAGCAAACCTCAGCCACTGCAGCATGAGTATGATCCCTGCTGCCGGCCAGGGAGGGGACCCACATGGCGAGGCAGAGCTGTCCTGCTGTGCCCGCTGCTCCCCTCAGCAGTGTACTTCCGTTGATCTGCCTGTTCTGCTCCCCGCTTTCTGTGGTGAATCCTTTCACCCCCCCCACACCTCCGGTCTGTACCCCAGTGCTTGTATGCATAAATAAATAAATCTTTAAAAAAAAAAAGAAAAGTAAGGTTTTTCTGATCAGTGATGTACTTGCTGATTAGCTTAATTTAAAAAAAAAGACTTCTTTAGCTGCAGTTTTGTGAATAAACATAATTTCCCCCAAATCCGCTTGTCCAAAGAGATGTGTTATAGCTCCTTTTCAGGTTTTAAAAGGAAATCAGATAATTCAGACTAGTTTCTGGTTACCTGAATTTAGTGTGCTATATATACTGGGACTAAAAAAGGTTTACATCTTTGGGACCTCCTTAGTGGTACAAGGAGTTAAGTCCAGTACTATGAAGCATCTGCAGCCACTGCAGCACGAGGTGATCCCCGTCCAGGGAGCTGCCCCACACGGCGCAGCAGACCTCTGTTCTTTCGACTATTGCTCCCCTCAGCAGTGTATTTCCATGAACCTACCTGTTCTGCTCCCCCCACTGTCTCTGGTGGGGACACCCTCACCCTCTGCACCTCTGGCCTGCACCCCAGCTCTTGTATGCAAAAATATATATATATTTTTTTTTTAATAAAAAAGGTTTACATCTTTTGGGAGCACTTTGCACTAATGAAATGTCTTTTACCCCACATTGTCAAGGTCACCTGCATCCTGGGTCATAGCAATAGCATTGCCAGGCATAAGATGAAGTCTCAGGCACTAGAGAATGATACCTGGACCAGATGAAGTCAGTGGCGATTTATTTTTAGGTATGAATGGATAACCACATTACATGAGCAACATTTAAAAAGAAGAAAAGGATTTAGTAGTATTATCAAGTGAAAACTCACTACAAAGTTTGATTGTAGTCATAACCCTTATCTTTCAATCTAAACTTGAATGGCAAATAGCTGACTATCAAATTAATGTTGTTTTTTTAATGTCAGAAAATAGCTTGTCTAAGTTGGGGAATTTAAAAGACTTGGGGCAGCAAACTGCTTTGTAGTTTCTGGGGAGATGTAATTTAAATATTTAGAAAACAATGTCTTTAGGGAGAGGAGTAAGAACAAAGCATAGCAGAGAGGAAGGAAGGGAAATCAAAGTGGGGGAAAAATCACAGGTCCACTGGTGCTAAGGAGACAGCCATGGTAAAAGAACTTGGGTAAGATGAGTTGCCCCAGTTCTATTTAAACAGGTAAACTATATCAGGGACTGCAGAGCCCTGTCCAAGCAATTTGCCCACCATGCTGACCAGGAAGCATCATGATCGACAAAAAGTGTTAGGTCCTGATTAATGATTATTATCTCACAACTTTCTGGAGGGAGAAGGCCAAAAGCCCACTGGGGAGGAGGAGTATGAATGTAGCATGGCAATCCTCAAGGTTCCAGGTTCCTGTCCCACTCTAAGGAAGGGTGGAGCTGGGCAGGGAGATGAAGCTAGAAAAGACTAGGAAGAAGACTTACAGGAGGCAAATAGAGCACAGAGTAGAAGCCACACTTGCCTCTTGGCCTTGGACTAGGGACTTGGGAGACACAGGGAAACTAACAATGGCAGGTTTTATCTTCACTTATATTTGACCCTTCCAGACTTGCCTGGCCTCTTCAGCTCCTTTTCTATAGGTTCCCACCAGAAGGTACATCAGGCTTGTGGCAAAATTTTGGGTCTCAGCTGCCCAGTTTTGGGTCAACCCTGTTTGGCTGGGCATTTACCCATGAGGAGATGGGTAACTCAGGGTGCTTCATAGGAAACCTGTAACTATTCTTTCTCTTCTCTTTGTTGCATAGTACTTGTATTAGTTTTTTTCTATTGTAGGTCTGACACACTAAGAGTTTGTTTTTATGAGTGGGATAGCAGAACTAATTCAGAGCAGGCAGATTTGGGAGTCCTGGGGTGCGCTTCATTCTGCTTGGCCTCTAACACGAAGATAAGCCAGTCACTCACAGGTGGTCCTCTCTGTTGACTGATATATATGTAATAAGCCTTTATACTAAACAAAGAAAAAGGCTGATCAAAGAAAAAACTGATTGGAAGGAAAATGAAGGTGGGTTCAGGAACCTTAAGTGAGTGAGATTTAGAATAGCAAACTTGCAAGTTCAGGCCAAATGGAGGGAAGCAAGATGATGGTTAATGGCTGAATTTTTCCATCTAGTAGGAAACTTGGGATGGGGTAGGGGGCGGACAGAGAGGGGTGAAGGATACCACCTAAGACTAGTAATGCTCCCTTGTCAGTAACTCATTTGGGTGTACCCAGATAGGTAGAGAGATATGATTGAGGATGCCTTCATGCCCCCAAATTTTCCCTAGGGGTTCTTAACCAATAAATATCTTTGAAAGAGCATGGAGGAAGGCGAGCAACATTTAATAATTTGGAATGCATTGGCAACAGGTTGGTTTTAACAAAAGCTTACCAAGATGGTGAGGAAGTGAGAAACTCTACTAGTGAAGACCTGACTGGAGGCGAGAGGTGGATTTTGCAACAGAAGAGTCCAGGATTTCGTGTTAACCCAAAGGAGAGCTGACTGGGAACACATTAGATCACCTGTGAAGGTGTTATCGATTTTCCACATTTCTTCAGAGCCTTCTTTCTCCCTGAATCTCACAAGGCATCTCTGTTATTTGGACAGTCAGAAATGGAAAACTACTAGAAAATTAAACCAGGAAGGAACATCATACATTCTTCTTGTTTAACCATATTTACATCTAAGGAAATTGAGGCTCAGGGAAAGCGACTTGCTTAGGGTCACAAGCAAACCAGCTGGTAAGACAGAATTAGAAGAGGCCTAGGTCCTGCTCTGTGCCCTGCAGAACTCAACCATCTGCTTAATAAAACCTACACCTCCAAGTTCCCACATAGCCAGAGAACACAAAGCATGACTCCTCCTTGGTGGAAGTTAATGATTAAAACCCACTCTGATCTAAAATCTCTAACTATAGTTACTAATTAAGCCAATTTCTGTGAGAAAAGACACTTCAAACAGAAGAGTGGAGTTCTCTTAAGATAAATCTAGGCCTTCACATTGCTGTATCATAAACTGTACAATTACTATTTCAAGTATTTAAAAAATATTACATAATACATTAACCTCTGTTTTATATTTTCTCTTAATTGCATACCATATACTGGGCCCTGATAAAAACAGTTCTTTAACTTTTGGGGAGGGAAAATTTAACTAAAATAACTTCATTTAGTGTTGGAGTGAATGAGGTAATAAAATCTGTTTGCTGTGTTCGCTGTCTCCAGATAGGGTTGTAATTACACCACATAAGGAAGAAAGGTAGCTGAGTCTCAATCTAGATCATTTATGTAAACTCAGCCTTCTTGTCAACGGGGTTCTCATATTGCATGCATGCAAACCACAAAAATCATCTCTTATGAACCACATAGAGACAGTGTCCAATTGCAGGCTTATATTCTTTCTGTAATTGGATGTCTGTGGTTCAAGACCAAAATCTGACATTCTGAGGTTAAAAAAATCATGAATACACAACAATTGTATATATGAAACTTATAAAAATTAAAGGTATTCTCTACTCCACAGTATTACAAATGAATATGTTTTACTTGAAAAAAGCATCCTGCTCAGTTAAAAAAAAACAACAACAACTTTGGTTCTACGAAGTGTGTTTGAAAAAGATTTGGTCATCATTAAGAAGGAAAAACAGGCAATTTCTACTACAACCAAGTTAACATCTGATAACATTTTAATATCCTACTTCAAATACTGGCATTTTTCCCCCCAGCAATTTTGGCCACCCCCCACCCTTCTCTCAAAAATTATGAGGCGCAAAGTGTATTCATACTGTATCTATGAATACAGAAACAACTGCAAAAAAAACCCAAAGTATTTTCTTCATCATTGAACTACTCTCTGTGATGACAAATCAGTTGCCAGTTTCTGATTTGACAGTCCTCCTGGCTGGCATAGATAGTGTTTCTCTTGACACCTGCAGCTTCCAGCTTGCTCTGTCCTCTCTAGAAGGAAAACCACAGGCCACCGCCCTGGCGCCATCCCTGGCTCGGTCCAATCAATAAGGACTTATTTCCTGTCCATTTGCTGAGGTCACAGGAGTGAATCTCATTAATTATTTCTGCTACTGCAGCCTCAAGTGTGCTTCTGGCGTGACAAGTGAAAACTGCTTGACCTTTTTCCTTCTAATTTTGTTTGCAGCAGTTCCAAAAAGAAAGCAGTATTCATTTAGCAATGTGATAAAAGGCAGGGGGAAAATATGTTTTTAAAGTCATTAACATGTTTGGATATCTCATCACGAAGGCTCTCCCCATCACCTTATTCCCCAGTTTTTCCAGCTAACAATAGTGTCTTTTTAATTTGGTGTCACGAAAATCTGGTCACAGCAAACACAATGTTTTCTAAAGCAGATCTGGCCTCCGAGGGAGGAAAGCTCTCCAGGGCTTCCAGTGCCTTGTTTCCATGGTAACGACACAGGTCAATAGCTGAAGTCACACCTTTGCCAGCTTTGATTGTTTCTCGCAACTGTTAAGAAACAAATGAAAGTCAGTTTTTAAGGTACCACAATTAAATTGGGGAGAGGACATGGGAAACAAAGAAGAGGAGAAACAGTATAGATTCACTGTTTCTGCTTCGTTCTTTTGAGGTAAAGAGGACATCATTCCCCAACGGTTTTGAGACGTAACATTCCCTAAAGCAGCTCAGTGTCTGCACTCCAAAGGAGCACAATAGGCTCCAATCAGCCTAATTACACCTCCTCCCGACTCCCACCCCTAAGTATCTTGAAAAGTGCCCTGCTGGGGATGGCGGTAATGAAGGCAGAGGGCATTTACATCTCTGGCATTCTGAATTCAGCAGCCTGGTATTCTTATTTGAGGATGGCTTCATTAACATCATGGTTAATAACTATATTTTTTTACACTCTATGTTGACTTAAGAGTCCACATGAAAACTCAAGAAAGACGCAGAGTGTTAGATCTGAAAGTCGCCTTTTAAAACTAAAAGACTTCATTTGACTGGAAAGAATGAACTAGAATGTTCTTTGTAAAGAATAAAGTAAATTCCCACTGACAAATCTATTTGATTTCCAATCCTTCTCTTTGATGACAGGAAAGAACTCATAAAATAGTTACACTTTAGAGATGAGAAAGATTTTGAATGATTCCATCCATCATCCACTTTCTCCTACCCTGACTCCATCTTCTCTTCCTCGGTGAACGATTCAAATGTCTGCCTCATTTCCTCTTCAGTAAACTGGGAGTCTTCCTTCAGAGGCATTCAGGCACAAGGCTGTACTCGTGTTGCTTGCCCATGAGTGAACTTTCTGGTCCCCAGAGGTGAGGTGGGGCTGAGGGACAAGCTCTAGTCCATGAGTTGTGAATGATGCATGTCACTTCTGGGCGGTGGCACCCAACCGTGCAAGTGAGTCTCTCTCTTGGCACATCAACTGGCCACATTAGAGAAGCTCCTCGTCTGGATCCAAATGACCACAGTGGGCAGCATGTTCCCTCTCCAACCTGCGTGGGATGCGTGTGGGCCCAAACGCATCTTTGTGGTTTTGATACAGTTTGGAGTCACAGAGATTGTAGGGGTGTAGTAATTTTGACTGATACAGTCACTAAGTCCCAAATATTCTAGCTCTTTCAGAGCTCTCAAATTTATCCTGTTTTCATTCTCATTGCCACTACATTAGCTATTCATCCCTCGCCTGGCTTATTTTTGCAATCACCTCCTAGAGAGTCCTCCCACCACCAGTTTTGTGCCCCTGGACTCCATCCTTCACGCTACCAAGGAGGTCTTTATAAAATGCAAATAAGATCTTGCTTAAAACCCTTCACTGCTTTCCAATAGCCTTAAGAAAAAAGCCAATCTCTTTCATGAGGCATAGAAGTCCCTTCCTGATCTACTTCTTGCCCAGTCTGCTTTTTTCCTTTTTTCCTTCATCATGTAGAAACTACTTGCAGTCTGCTCTGAGACTGTTTCTATCCTGGACTCCCGTTAAGCTCCCCAAAGTTCATTTGGGTGGAATGTACTCTGCAGGATGATAGCGCTAGGCGGCTAGGAACACTCTTCAGGGCTCCTGGAGTAGCCCGTGCATATCTGGAGCACACCATTATTACACGGTGTTGTATTTCAATTCTCCCTTCACTTGTCTACCTCTCCGTTAGACTTTGAATTGCTGCATAATGCATGAAACATAAAGGGATAAAAGAAAGAACCTGCTCATCTAATTAGATGGATGAGAGAACTGAAGTCCAGAGAAGTTCAGCTGCTTCTGATCCCAGATCACAGATGGATAGTATGGTAAAGCTGAGATCAGAAGCTAGGTTTCCAGTCCAGTGACACTTAAAACTAGACTCCCCCAAATATCAGCACTCCCACTAACTCCACACAGCACATGAACTTTGGGGCTGTTTCATTCTAGGGTTCCTGGCCTCCTGCCATCACTGAATATATGAAGGCCTAAAATGGTGTTGGCAGCCAGATTCAAACCCTGTTATAATCTCAGGAAAGCAGATTTAACTCTCTGTTATAAATGAGGATAACATTGTTCATTGTAGAATTGTTTGGGTGACTCCCTGAGATAGCAAGAAAGCTTTATGGTATTTAAAACTCTACAGATGTTCAAAATAACTTAATGTTTTTTCTCCTCAAGCCTTTAGCCATTGTTTTTTTTTTTTTTTTTTAAAGATTTATTTATTTATTCATACAAGCACTGGGGTACAGGCCA
>JAGFMF010011446.1:2720163-2743492 GCA_019455555.1 Galemys pyrenaicus | reverse complement strand
CCATGTGGGTCCCCTCCCTGGCCGGCAGCAGGGATCGAACTCATGCTGCAGTGGCTGCGTTTTGCTTCATAGTGCGTTGCTTAACCCACTGCGCCACCAGAGAGTCCCCTGAAAAGAATTTCTTTATAATAAAGTATTTTTAAATTATAGGAAAGCTGAAAGACTAGTACAAGAGTGGGCACATTATGGCCTGAGCCAGATCTACAAATCACCTTCCACACCCAGCCATTTATAAATAAAGTTCTGCTGGAACATAACCATGCCCATTCATTTCAGTATTGTCTGTGGCTGCCTTTGAGTTCTAATGGTAGTGCTATAGAGCAAGCAGCTGCCAGAAATTTCAAGAAATGCAAAACCTAAAATATTTACCCTTTGACCTGTATGGAAAAAAGTCTGCTGACTCCTGGATGAGTATAATCAATCATCACACACATTTACCTAGACTCAACAGTTATTAATGTTGTGTGTGTTTTCTGAACCATTTGAAAGTAAGCTGCAGGCAGTGTATGCAGTGCATGTAGCTCTTCAGGAGAGGGGAAAAAAGCCCTTATTTATTTGCAGAATTTTATGGTATAAATAACTCTTATCATGGCTGATTTCAAGTAACTGAGGGTTATGGAATCACAAAATCCTTGAACATTTAACAACAGGCTCTAAATCGATAGGACTTAGTTTGTGTACACCATCAGCTACAGGATGATTCACATTTGTTTTGATATGTATCTCTTAAGATAAGAAGGTTCAGGGCCTCCCTCGTGGCGCAAGGGGTTGAGTGCCACCCTGTGGAGCTACCGCAGCCACTGCAGTGTGAGTTTGATCCCTGGCCAGGGAGGGGACCCACATGGCACAGCAGACTTCTCCTGCCACGCCCCCTGCTCCCCTAAGCAGTGTTTCTGTGGATCTGTCTATTCTGTTCCCCTCTCTGTCTCTGTTGAATCTTCTCACCCCCCACCTCTGGCCTGTACCCTAACTCTTATATGTATAAACAAATAAGATATTTTTTAAAAAGTTAAGAAGAAGGTTCTTTTACATAACCAGAATACAATTATGATAGTCAATAATAATTCACCAATAAATTCCCTTACTGTATAGTCCATGTGTAAACTTTCTCAATTGGCTCTAGAATGTCCTCTTTAACCTTTTTATTTTTTCCCAAACCATGATTAATCCTGTTGACACACTGCATTCATTTGTTGGGCCACTTTAATCTTTTCCCCCCTACGATATTGCCATTTTGAAAGGATCAGTTTGTGCTGAACGATGTTCTACATTTTGCATCTCTCTGATTAGTTCATTTTTTAAAAAAAAAAAAATTATTTATTTTTTTTTTATTCATACAAGAACTGGGTTACAGACCAGAAGTGCAGGGTGGGGTGAGTGGATCCACCAGAGACAGAGTGGGGTAACAGAACAGGTAGATTTGACTGAAATACACTGCTAAGGGGAGCAGCAGGTGAGGCAGAAGAGGTTCTCTGCGCCATGTGGGTCACCTCCCTGGCTGGCGGCAGGGATCGAATTTATGCTGCAGTGGCTGTGGTTTGCTTCATAGTGCATTGTTTAACCCACTGCGCCCCACCAGGGCGGGCCCTCTCTGATTACTTCATTTACGTTGTTACTCTATAATTTTATTTAGCTAGGCTCAACTGAATATTCAATGATGGCTTACATTAATTACAATTAACCCTATAATGAAGGGTAATCAGGTTAAGGCAAAACAGGTCAAATCCTAAAAGAGTGAATTTCTCTTACCCAAAGACTACTAGACTCTCAGTTAGTACTCAAATCTGCTCTCCACAGAATTGGACTCACAAGGCTTTGTATACCAAGGGACCTGATTGATGTGTGAAATGCCCATTTCATGACTCACCAGTAATCTAATCCTTCATGGAAGGTATTATTCCTCACAGACATTTGTATATATTTCCACCAGCTAGATGTAAGCTGTTGGCTCAAAGGAAATCTTTTAGAAATAACTAATAGACAAAACTCATTTTCACTATAAATTAGAACTGGCAATGTGTCTATTCTGAAAAAATGGTATCCTCGGTAAATAAATGTGACAAAAGAGACACTAAACTAGACTTTCTAAACTCTGATGACAATAGTTACCTGGGTAACTTAAAAATGTAGATGCCTAGGTCCTATTCCTGGAGATAGATTCTCTAAGGTCTGTAAAGTGCTTCTCAGGTCATCCCAATAATTAGGCAGATTTGTGCTCAGTGGAGCACAAATATTGAATTATTGTATTTTAAAAATGTGTTGGGGGGCCTCCCTGGTGGTGCAGTGGGTTGGGCAACGCACTATGAAGCAGACCGCAACCACTGCAGCACGAGTTCGATCCCTGCTGCCAGCCAGGGAGGGGACCCACATGGTGCAACAGACCTCTCCTGCTGTGCCCGCTGCTCCCCTCAGCAGTGTACTTCTGTTGATCTGCCTATTCTGCTCCCCGCTCTCTGTGGTGAATCCTCTCACCCACCCCCCCCCAACACCTCTGGCCTATACCCCAGTGCTTGTACGCATAAATGAATAAATCTTTAAAAAAAATAAAAATGTGTTGGGTTTACACATTTCAACTATACTTTCAATTGGTTGTCTTTACAATGACCACATTCAATTCAATAAGCATTTATTGGGCACTTATATGGCTTCAACATATAGTAGAGGCAGGAGATATATAGAGAAAACAGTTGTTGCTTCTTAGGACCACATGTTAGAGGGGCTATCACAGGACTGCAGAATCAGAGATGGCTGAAGAGAACACTGAAGAGCTGGACCTATGACCTTGATTCTAACTGTTGCAAGAGAAAAGACCACAATTAAAACAAAGTTCTTTCCACTTTACCTTCACATAGATTTTGACTCGACAAATCCAAATTGAAGTAAGATAGAATTTTCCATATTAGGATGTGGTTAGATGTGTTAGAATGCCTACTTTGGCCCATAGGGCCCAAAAAACACTAGTTGTAGGATGAAGCACACACACACACATGTGGTGAATTATCAGTCTGTGTTTTATTTCCCTGATATAGCACTTTAGGGCACTAATATAATTAAATCTCTAATTAAGTCAGCTGAATAATTGTATAAGTGCAGCATCACCTGAAATAAATTAAGTCCAAATCCCCTGTTAGAGGATCTAATTAAAGATATTAACACAGAGAAAAGAGGATACAAAGTACTTAAAGTTAAGTGCATTATTATTTAACATTTATTAAAAGATGTTATTAAACACCTTTTCAGTGATAAATGTTGCTTTTTCATGACCCTTTTGAGAAGCTCACTGTATGCCTCTGAAAAGCATTTGGTTCAAAAGTCCCATTAAAATAGGCCCTGCTGGGGATCCAAGTAGCATTGGGAGAAGTGGAAGCTGCAGTCACTTCTCTACAACGAAACCAGAGAAAGACGTTAAGACTAGGAGAAGCCCAAGTACAATCTTCTCATCTTGTTTTGTAGATTTGTGAGAGGCGCTAATAACAGAGGTGGACAAAAGCCCCCAGCATATTTGTGAAATAGCGCGGCTACAGAGTAAGCTCTCCAAGGCCTTAGATTTTAAAAGGCCCAGGTGTAAAAGGAGGAGCTACTGTCCTGGGCGCTGGTGGAGCACGGCCCTGCACAAAGCACCAGAATGAATGTGACCCCTGAGTAAGAGGAGCTGGCAGAGAGGACAAAACTGTGAAAAGCAAGTGGGAATCCACTCATAAGCCTGTATTATCACCAGAATACTTGTCACAAGTGTTTTTAAAGTGCGGTGCCTCCTAGAAAAATGTTCAGAAACAAACAACTTTGTCAGAATTGGCTAAAGAATAATAAGGGTGGATGGAGGAGGGAGATAATGACAAATATAAGGGGCTTCAAAATGTGAAGGCTGTATGTTGAATAAGAACAATTATGCTCAAATATTTGTAAAATATAATACACTATTTACTCAAGACAAAGAGAAAATAGAAGTGCTGAATGAGTTAAAATTTGTAACGACTAAAATATGTTCATGAAGAGGGGTCTTTCAGGACAAAAACTGCATTTGAATAGTCTATTCCATGTTGCCAAAGAGGACTTTGTACGGAGAGCATCCTGGCTTTCTTCTAGCTTCTGGTGTCCTTCCCTTTTCAAGGCCACCACATCCCATCCCATAGCATACTATCCTCAGGACAAATAACTGCAGCTCCTACAGTTCCCTTCCTCCCAGTAGCTTTTATGCTCATTTAGTCTGATGTTCCGTTAGGCCTTCATCTTCTACCACTCTGCTTCTCTGTCTTTCTCCTCATCTGGAGACCTGGTTTCCAGTCTAACCATTTACTGAGAGATACATCAGGCCCTGCCCTGCCCTGCTTTGCATATTTACTCTGCGTGCACATAAATGTCCTTCCTGGCCACTAAAAGACTGATAAATCTCAGAGATGGGAGATTCAAATGACAAACGTCTTCAAAAAGATAGAACAAAAGTCAATGAGATGAAGACAAAGGGGTGTTCTGGAACAGAGCAGAGAATTTATGGGCAGTTATGGCAAAATTCCAGAAAAGGTTAAAAGTGGAAGCCACAGTTTGGCAGTGACTCATATATGCTGAGAATCTTTAATAGCTACATTTTTTACATAAGTCAAGATTGTGATGTAGATACATTTAAAAAACACCAAAAACCAAAAACCAAACAACAAAAATCCCTTGCAAATGTTGGTTTGACCAAATACTTTTGAACCAAAGACATTTCAGAGGTATGTCCAGAACACAGGTTCTGGAAATGGTCTCACCACACTCTCTGATGTTAAACTTATGGTGCCATGTGTCAAAAAGAGCACTGACAAGAAGACTAGGTCCAGTATTAAGACAAAGAAATATCTGGAAACAAGATATGAAAGTTATATTTACCTGAAAGAGAGTATTAAATGAGAGTCATCTTCAAATATCTAAAGTAACTAAAAGGAAGAAAGAGTAGTCCTAATGCCTATGCTTCAGCCGGCAGAATAAAGCAACAAGTTGAAGTTTCTAAGAAGCAGATTTCAATTACAAACAGTAAAGAGCTTTCAAATCTGGGAAGCAGATTTCAATTACAAGTAATAAAGAGCTTTCAAATGTCTAACAACAGAGTACTTTTGACAAGCTGTGAATTCCTTATTATTGGAAGTTCTCAGCAACTAGATGACCACATCAGAGAAAGTATGAATGTAACTCTTAGTTGAAGTGCGTGATGGAACAAGTTGGCTTCTGAAGTCCCATTCAACTCCAAGTTTCTAGCTGACTGTTTCACTGAAAGGTCTTGCCAACTTTTGAGTGTCAATACTTGATGCAAGAGTCAATTAAAACCTTTCTTCAATATGATAAATTGTAACATGTATTACAAACAACAAAGACAACATTCCCTTTTACTTAGAATAACAAATTATCTGTAGGAGTTTAAAAGAAAAAAGGTACTGATCCTAATTCTTAAGCAAAAATGGAATATGAAAATAAGATAAGTTTTGGTTATTTCCTCATTCATACGAATTTACATGCAAAAACACAGGAAGAATGGAAGTGTTTTCCAGTATTAAAATATCAATGTGGGCCTCCCTGATGGTGCAAGGGGTTAAATTTCGGCACTATGAAGCTATCAGCAGCCACTAAAGCACGAGTTTGATCCCCAGCCAGGGAAGTGACCCATGTGGCACAGCAGACCTCTCCTCTCTCACCTGCTGCTCCCTTCAGTAGTGTATTTCAGTCAATCTGCCTTTTCTGTTCCCCACTCTGTTTCTGGTGAATCCTCTCACCCCCCCACACCTCTGGCCTACACCCCAGTTCTTGTATGCATAAATAAATAAACCTAAAAAAAAAAAGAGTATCAATATCATGGATGGGAACTGAGAGTAGAAAAATTTAGGTCTCGCAAGGACAAATGCCAAGAGGTGAGGGTACAGATGATGAGTGAACCTGAAACTAAACTGGCTATAGAAGTTTTCAGGAATCTGAGGTGGAGTCAAAAAATATTATCAGTCAGAAATGGAGACAGAGAGGATTATCAGTCACAGAAGACCAACCCAACCCGACTCCAAGACGACAGTTTCCACAATAATTCCATCAAGAACACTGTAAAAAAAACACCCAATTGCCTTGGCAAAATGTAGCTGTCCTGTCCTCCTGCGTCTATGCAAGTGTTTCTTTTCTTAAACCTATTCCTTTCAAAAATGCAGTTCTTGTCTTTTAAGGCCACCCATCTGTGTCTATGCAGGGGTCCCTCTTTCCTTTTTTCCTTCTCTTAATAAACTGCCACGTGCTGATGAGTGGGAACACCTGCTGAATTCTTTCTCAGAGGGACTCAAGAACCCCACACATCGAACCCTATCACTGAACCCCACCACTACCACAACTACCACCATTCCTAGCAATAACAACAAAGACGATTCCATATACAGTGCTTATGTAAGCCCAGTAATCCTCAAAACAGTCCTATAAAGTAGTGCTATCATTATTATCATTTTACTGATGAACAAACTAGGGCAAGAATATGTTGCTTCAGATCACACAAAAGGCAAATATATTCTGGAGTCAAGATTCGAAGAATTCTTGCTCTTAACCAACATTTACTTTGGTTTTTCTTTCACTCCTATACAAACTGGAAAGCATTACAATTTGAGAAGTGACCACATACTATGTCATCAATGTCCTCTGAGTATCTAATTGTTAAGGGCAAATTTTTTAGTACATAAAACTATGTACCAGGTCAAATAACCCTGGGTAAAAAAAGACAGAGAAGATAGAAGATCAAAGCCATCATTAGATTATGTACCTGTGTTACAACATACATGTCTTTTTTTTTTAAATCAATTTAAGGGCCTCTCTGGTGGCACAGTGGGTTAAGCAACACACTATGAAGCAAACCACAGCCACTGCAGCACGAGTTCGATTCCTGCTGCCGGCCAGGGAGGGGACCCACATGGTGAGGCAGACCTCTCCTGCCTCACCCGCTGCTGCCCTCAGCAGTGTGTTTCGGTCGGTCTGTCTGTTCTGTTCCCCACTCTGTCTGGAGAATCCTCTCACCTCCTGTGACTCTGGCTTGTACCCCAGCTCTTGTATGCATAAATGAATAAATCTTAAAAAAAATAAATTTAAAATGCCATATGTTTGCATAACAAATTTCAATAGGGATTGGAGGTGGAAAATTTCCACATTTTCTTCTAAGAAAACAACCATAAGTATCTCAATTGGTTATATTCTTCTGGTAATACTTAAAACAAAATGGAATTATTACATCCACTACCGAGTCACAAAACAAAACTGGTATGTTTTTATTTAAACCCTTAACTAATAAGAACATAATTAGAATTAGAGTATTTATAGCACATATATGTGTATTACATGCATATGTATGTGTATAAAAACCCCTACACATATATGTATATGGATTAGAGAAATTTTCATGTAGTTAATAAATTCCTGACTCCATGGAAGAGAATTTATGCAAAGAAGTATTTGCTACTTAAGGAACAGAGATCAACTTGTAGCTGAGGGTATGAACAGATGTGCCTGATTTCAAAATGCAATGACATGGAACAAAACATACAATTTAATTCTTAGTTTATAAACTTTCATCAGTATTTGAGGTTTATATAATACAGAGTTATAGTAAATTGATGCTCAATTCCATAGAAACAATCATTGATTTTTGGTTATTATGGCTTCTAAAGGAAAATTTATGATTTATAAATAGTGACAGATTTATCTATATATTTAGTCAAAGTTAATTTTTAATTTTAGTTATCATATTCCAAAGAACCTTAATTCTACATTGAAATTCAAAAAGCAAAATAGGGAACATGAAGCAAACTGTAATGGAAATTCAACAAGCAAAAACATAGGGTGTAAACTGTAGTAACGAGCCACTGTTGCCTGTAGCTTTTCAGCAGTGAATCAGTAAATAGTAAGGTCTATAATCTCATGACAAATAGTATGCTGGTTATTTCATTAAAAAGAACACTATGAGAAGAGAGCACTAACATTATGTAGGTAGCAAATAGTCCTGGGATTATTTGAGGAATACATAAACCAAGAGTGAGTGTATTTGGGTTTCTATTCTTTTATTCAAGTCCACATCTTACTTATATCTTTCTTAAAATACTTCTCATATTCCAATATTTCATCTGTTTAGTCTTTAGATACTAATATCTGGGATCATTTGCCTCAAAACTACTAGAAACACTAATACCACATGACCTTAGATTTCTAATACCCTAATACGCGCTTTCACCCTAGATGAGATTAAAACACATTTATGACTTTCATCACTAGAAAGCACCTCAAACTATAGAAAAATTATATCTAGGGAAAGTAATGACAATGAAATAAATGTATACCTCAATCATGTCTCCCATGCAGATTGCATCAGACTGGCGGCAAAGGCAGGAATAAATTTTTGGGGTGAAGAGGTTACTGTTGGTGCCATGTAAGTGTCTGCAAACACCTGCAGGATTACCACCTCTTCCAGATGTGAGAGGACTCTGTTATGGTGTTATGGAAGGTGTATTTGTAAACATAGAACTTTGCTTCCCTCCAGAGAATGCTGATGAGAACTTGTGTTAAATGGTTATATCTATAAAATTTTCTTGGAAGAGTGAAAAATTATTACTTTGTAGTATATCTAAAGCACCCTGATAAGCTGTAAGGTGGTAAACAACTTACAATACACACTATGGAGTCCAGAGACCTGGGTGAAATCATTACTGTGAAAAACTAACACTGTTAGCAGGGCCTCCCTGGTGGCGCAGTGGGTTGGGCAATGCACTATGATGCAAAATTCAGCTACTGCAGCACGAGTTTGATCCCTGCCACCAGCTGCGGAGGTGGCCCACATGGTGTAGCAGACCTCTCCTGCCACAGCCGCTGCTCCCCTCAGCAGTGTATTTCAGTCGATTTGCCTGTTCTGTTCCTCACTCTGTTTCTGGTGAATCGTCTCACCCACTGCATCTCTGGCCTGTACCCCAGTTCTTGTATGCATAAATAAATAAATCTTTAAAAAAAATGAGAACACTGTTAGGTTATTCGATTTCCTTTCCACAAAACAAAGGTAATCAGAATTTGAGTATGCGGTGAAAATCAACTACACAACAGAATGAATCTCAAAAGTGCTAACAATACATAGAAATGCCTACAACCCATCCTAACAGATGGGTCAGGCATAAATCAAATACAGAGGTTAGCCTAACAATTTCCTTAGCTCTAGAGTAGGGAGACCTTCTGCAGGGGGAACCATTGTGCCATACCTGAATCAATCTTTGGTGATACACCTTTGGCTTTATCTGGTAAACAGGTAAGATAAAGTTTTCTAGACTAGAAAGCCAAGGACAGGGAGGAAAAGGACAGGATCCCACTAGTTATCTTTACTAGTGTTTTACAAACCACTAGGCTATGTTGCAGGTTTTATGATCTCCAATGTCGGTAATACTATTTGAAAAGTGAGGTGGCACAGCCACCTTGCCATTTCAGGAAAGGTGGTTAAGCACATCTAGGATCTGATGTGGTAAGTGGGGAGCAGAGTAGTGCTTGTAGACACTGCCCAGAAAGATGTAGGTATGTCTTCAGATGTCCTGACTAAACAAATTACAGCTATGATAGAGCAAACATCCTGAACTCACGACTGTAGGGTTATTGTATACATAAATCCAGGTAATTCCAAAGACTTCTAACTTACTAAAGTCACATTTAATGTTATACAGAGGTGCTATCCTTTTGTTTTCCCTCCAAATATAATTTTGGAAAACCCCTGCCTTTCTGCTCTATTTTTTAAATAAATAGGATATAAACAGTATTCCCTTTAGGTCTACTTAAAACTGTTTCAATGAACAAAATGGGCTTCTCTCTGGGGGTGTGGGGGTGTGTGTGGAGAGGGACTGTCTTCCACTAAAGGCACACAGCTCTCCCTGTGCACAGGGGGTTCCTGATACCACAAACTGGGAGCAATAATTGAAGCCAGCTACCCCACAGTGCAGATCATTTACCCACAACCCAGCCTGGAGGACTTTTAGTTTTCTAGACTAAGATTCAAAAGGTTACCCCAAGTGAATCTTTGTTTCAACCTAGGAGGTGGGAGGAGATCATGAAAATGTAACTATTTGATTGAAAATATACTTGGGAAAGGAAAGGAGAGGCACAAAGCTAAGTCAAATATCACTTATGGATTAAAAGAACAGAATACAAGCACAAACACTTGGTTCCTTATTCATTCATTCAATCAGCAGGAATGCAACAAACATTCTTGGGTATTTAGTATGTGTAGGGGCTGTGCTTGCCTTTCAGGGCATAACTGCGAGCAAACCAAACATGATTCCAGGCTTATAACTGGTCTTCATCAACAGTCTAAATCTGCCTCAAGCTTCCTGGTAGGTGTTAAATATTATGTAGAGATGCAATTATTTTAGGGTCTAGTATCAAAATGGTAAATGTAACAATAAAAGAGACTGCTCCATTAAATATTATTGTGAACTAAATATTGTAACACTTTATATAATTAGAAACCAATGATCAACAGCTAGGAATATAGGATTTGAAGAAACACAAAAAAAGATTTACAATTGCCTAGAAGATTGAGTTAAAACAGCGTCAGCAGTATTTGGGCTAACAAGTGAGAAGGTGATATATTTTATGATGACATAAAGAGGTTTATCATTGATATCATTTAATAATTTTATTCATGATCTACAAGGGAATAGAGATTATAATCATTCAATCTGTTGATGCCATTGAAGTGTGTGGTATTGCTAACACCTCAGAGAACAAAAATCTAATTTTAAAATAACATTAAGAAATTAGAGGAATAGATCATCAAAGCAAGATGATAGTCACTGGAGACAAACGCAAAATAATATACTCAGAGACTTGTGGAGGAGAAAACTGGCCTGATGATGCGGGATGAATGAATGTCCAGAGGGCAGTTGTTTTGTTTTGCTAAAAGACTTGAGGGCTCATAAAAGGGCAGAGCTCAGGTTTCAGGTACAAATCATTCATGGTATGCCTGATTAGAATTTATTTTTGACTTAAAGTTTCACATGATACAAAAACTTGTGCATTTTATTTTGGACAGAAATGAATCGATGGCTGTTTTTCCATCATTAATAATTATATTTTGAAGGTGATTTGAATAATTATATTTTGGAATCAAAATGGGAGTTGCAAAAACCAACTTTAGTAAATTAATTGTTTTTGAAAAACAAAACAGATAAAACAGAATCTATTCATTACTGTCTCAAGGAAAAACACTTGTCTGAAATGTGATGAAAAAAAGAATTGGTTTAGTGCTGCTGGTGTCTTGCTCTACTACTGTGAGGAGGCCGCCAGACCTGCAAGGCCTGCTCAGTCCACCAGGCTTCCTTCTTCTCAATTGTCCTCTAGCACAGAAATGTAGTGTGAAGAGAGAACATTTCTCTAGTATATTTCTGCCTATTGACATAGAAACAAAGCACTTTCTCTAGGACTCCAGAATCAAATTCTGATTATGTCACTAAAACATGATTTCAGGGAGTTAGTTTTCAATTTTCAGTACATCTGGGCATAATGTGAAACACACACACCAGGCCTCAATTCAAATCAGCTTACACTTTTAAAATGAATATTTTAAAAAGTGCAATATATTTCTTATTTCAAAACATCAATATATTATCACTTTAATGACCTTGTTTACATTTTTATATGTTGTCTTTCAGTCTTAGCATATAAAATTTTACACAGTTGCACTGACATTATAAAGGCATTTTCAGGGCCTGCCCTGGTGGCGCAGTGGGCTAAGCAACGCACTATGAAGCAAACTGCAACTACTGGAGCATGAGTTCGATCCCTGCCGCCAGCCAGGGAGGGGACCCACATGGCACAGCAGACCTCTCCTAACTTGCCTGCTGCTCCCCTCAGCAGTGCATTTCAGTCAAATCTGCCTGTTCTGTTCCCTGCTCTGTCTCTGGTGGATCCTCTCAACCCCTGCACTTCTGGGCTGTACCCCAGTTCTTGTATGAATAAAAAAATAAATTAAAAAAAAAGGCATTTGCATTTTCCCCTTTAAATTCTATTATTAACATCTAATTGTACAAGTCCTTTATGGTAAAAGAGAAAAAAAAATCAATGCTTCTATTTAGTCTCCATAATTATCACTAACACAGAAATCGTAACTGTTAAGACAAATTCAAGAGGTTAAAGGAAATGTGAGATTTAGTGTATACAGTGACGTTGAACGGAATATTTTACCTAATGTAAAGGAGCTAATGTAAAGTCTCAAGGTGGGAGAAGCAACATCTGCCCAAGAGAAGAGTATAGGGAAGGGAAAACACAGTAACATCTGGCCTCTAAATGTGCCAATGTGAAAAATTGTCAGAGCCAGATAGCCAGGGTTATGGGAAAGACCAAGCATGCAAAAACTGTCTGCTAGAAAAAAGAAAAAAGAAAAAGAGCCTGGCTTTGTCAGTGAAGGAAGGATGCTAATATTTACAGAAAATTTCTTGTACTCAAGATTCAAAAAAGTAGATTTTTGGTTGAAGCAATCTTTGGTTGAAGCTGAGAAGACACAGCTAAAAGGGCAAATCTTGGAAAGATCCATGACAGAGAGGAAAGACTTATTTTTTCCTTTTGAAGGGGACACAATATGTGATCATGCAAATGCAAATGTCTATGGACAGCACTGCTTGCTGGTAGGAAGAGAATTTCAATGTGTTCCCTACGCAAACGCATTTCACGATACAACAAAATGTGCAAGGCCTTCTGTGGGCGGGAGGGAAGGGGAGAGCAGCAGCTCTTGAAACTGCCTGAGGGGCATGGGAGGAGAGTCAGGGGAATGTGCTGCTCTGGAACCCCAACAAATTCCAGGAGAGGGCAGGTCAAAACCGAATTCTTTAAGAAAAAAATCTTGCATTTGAGGTGAACTGGATACGAATGAACTACCACCTGCAAGCCCTATCTTCATCAAGTGCTTAACCTTGAGCAATTCTGTGTTTGGAGAGAACTTCAGTGAGAAGACATTAAAAAACAATCCTCTTTGCTGTACTGAGTCATGGAGGAAATTACATAAACTGTACAGTGAAGACCGGAGCTCCAGGAAACCATTTTTAGAGTCTTGGTGTCACAATTAGCAAGCATATTAAAGCCCATTTATGGCATAGCCTCGGCACTTATGAAAAAAATGACCAGGTGTCATATCCACCGTGCCAAACAGTTTGGTTTTGACTAAGTTGTTAGAAGCAATTATTAAAAAGAAATTGGTAAAAAGTCTTAGTCTCTTTGATGGAGATATTTAAACAAGTCATTTTGAAAGTGTTAAAAAATTAAAATTGTAGAAGCCGAACTATAGGTGCCATGTTTTGCCTAAAGTGGTAAAAATACCATCTGCCTCAGTCTTTTAGCAGCATGCTTATTTCAAGTAGCAGTAGGCTAAACTACAGGCATACGCTCAGCTCCAGCTGGGGAAAATACACAGACGTTTGTAGATGTTTTTCTAAGCAAGAGTAGTCAACATATTCGTTTTCTTTCAGACATATATATTAGTTACCATAGCAAACCAAGTGTGAACGTGGTCGGAGAAGCTTCTCCACCAGTCCCAACACATGCCCATGAATTCCTACAATTCAATAGGTGGCACTCTTCCCTCTAGCACTGAACTCAGTCAGGTGTGTTTAACCTTGGAGCCCGAGCCTACGAAACAGGGAACAGCCTGAGATTCACACAGCCAGAGCTGCAGGCCAGTCTCTGTAATCAAGATCCCCACAGCACTGTGTGGAAGAGCAAAACTGTTAGCGCCAGCTTTTTGGTCACAATTCACTTCTGGTAACGACATTATGCCTAATAAAACTTCTCCTGCAGTTTTAACTAGGTAACTAAGATGTTCCTTGTTTTTCCAATTTAAAAGCTACTGGGTAGAAATTGCCTTACAGATAAACAGCTTCAGTCCCTGCCCAGCCCTCAGGTGGATGAGTTCAGTGGTGGGGAGAAGGCTCCTGTTCTGTGTTAGCCACCTTACAGAGGCGGGGGAAGACTTAGTGAATTAATAGCTATTGAGTGCTTCAGTATATTAAAATGAAAAGCACTGCCCTAGTGTAAGGCATTGTCGTATCCTGGCTCTATAGCAACAGGAACTCAATTTAAAAGCAATTCAGTTTCTTATCTCAGTGTTTGAGTACAGACCACTGTTTTGCTGAATGTGATAGATATTTTCAAGATCCAGCTAAGACTGACTTTAAAATGCTCACCTCTTCTATCCTCTCCCTTACTTCCTCATCATTCTGAGACTGACAAAATTCGTGAGATGGCACATCAAGCTTCAGAGCATGTGGCCAAAATAAAGATTTCAATGGTTCTTGAATGATGTTTCATATAAAATTTTAATTTTGAGTAAATGTTCACCACTTGGAACTGAAGAAATTTCCAGCAACAAATAAATTTCATGACGGTTTCCAGAAATGGTTATTACACTTTTCAAATACAGTTTTACAGATAAACCCATTAGGGGGGCCCTATGCCACTAAGCACAACACCAGGACCATGGAAAGCAGAGATGAGAAGATCTTGGTCAGAAAATGTATTACTAAGGCCCCATGACATACTGCACAGGCGATAATACTGCAGCTGTGCCCTGCAGACTGCTGCAACACTCGGATAATCTTTCTTTCCCATGTTACTTGGGGTTAGGTCTGTGTAAGGAGGATGGATACCTAGATCAAGTTATGCCTGTAAATATCAGAAACGCATCACATAGTCCAGGGGGTTGGGTTTCTATTTAGTGATATGAGGAGAATTTTACTATGCACTTGAGAAGGTAAACTTAGGGCTACTGAACACTGGGATAAACTGTTGTGTAGTTAATATACTCTTAAAATGGGCTAGTCTGAAACTACAGACTTGACTGCAGACCTCTCACGGACTCATGCATCTCCCCCAGCAGAGCACTGGTGGAAAACTCATCCATACTCAGTCAGCAAGCACTCCTACATGGAAGCCTATGCTCTGTACAGACGACTAACCCTGAGCACGGACATTGAGGCCTCTGCCTTTGGGACTCTTACATACTTGTGGAAGAAGAAAGAAATAGGTGACTAAATAAAAAAGATAATTTTAGATCATGATAAATGTTGAGAAGAAAAAATCATAGCAAAGGGAGTGGCTATTTTTGATAGGGAGGTCTGTGTGTTAGGGCAAGGCGTGAGTCAGTCTTGCTCAAGGTGGCAATCAGCACTAGCACAGTGCCTGGCACTTATTAAATTTCAAATCAATAGTGGCTGGATAGATGAAGGAATGAAGTAGAATGGCACTGTTGTAAATTGCTCATTTTGTAGTACAGAAGCTGAGAGAACACCAAAGAGGACAAGTGACTACTAATAGATTTGACAGTTAGTTGGTGGCAGGTCCAGATGTGGTCTGCTATGTACCACATTTTTCTCTTGAGTCTCTTCCTGGGTCACGTGCTTTTGCAATAAGAAAAACTAAAGGACGTCTCTTAATTATAAATAACCAACAATGATCAAGTCACTCTACTGGCAAATAATGATGCCTTTTCCCTTTTTTTAGTCATATGTTAGGTATCTTTATAACAGTGGAATCCCAGGCTTTATCTCCAAGCTAGTTTACTACAACCATTTGAAGCAATCTTCTTAACCCTCCTGATACCTGCAGCCTGTGTCAAAAGCTTTCTTTTCCTCTCTGATTGAGATTAAAACAAAACCAAACCCATACCATGTTTTCTCCTATAACTAACTTTACATGCTCCGATTTTCTTACATGCAGCCTTACTCAATCCCTACTTACCCAGTGCTAACCACTGTTACATGCCAAATATACAAATAAGACATTGTCACTTCCCCCGAAGAGCTCACAGTCTATGTCTGTCTCACGAATGAATCATTATAAGAGCAAGTGCACTGACTGAGAGATACAGTGTATTAAAGGGTACACCTAGTTAGGAAAGTGCCTAATCCAGCCTGGTGGAGTAGGGAGGACTTCCTGTAGGAGAATATCCTAAATTAAGCCTTATTGGAGGAGCACAGGTAGCCAGATAAAGAAGGAAGGACATTTCAAGCAGAAGAAACAGTATGAGTAAAGGACTAGAGAATAGAAATAGTACGTTTTATATAATTTTGTGCTGCTGGAGCAAAGGATGGGAGGGCACAAAGCTAATAATCCCTGTAGGGGGTGAGATCACACAGTACTTTATATGCCAATCTAGCTAGCTTTGAATTTGCCTTACAGACACATGGAACCAATGAGGGGTTTTAAGCTAGAGTGTGAAGCTGTCAGATTTGTGATTTAGACAGATATTCTGACTGGTAATGGGTCTCTGAACAAAAGAGAGCTGGAAGACCAGTCAGCAGGCTGTCTGGTTCAAATAAAGACTCAACACGAGCAATGGAAGAGAGATCAAGAGGAGGGGCTGGAGTGAAGAAATTGTAGGACGTAAGCTGGCATGACTTGGCCACGGAATACAGGAGTGGGGAAGTAGGAGCCGTCCTATGATTTGTACATGACTGACCACTGACTGGGTCGACAGCACCCACATGAGAGAATAAGCAAAAAGGACCAGAAATACAACACTATGAGTGAACTCTAATGTAAACTGTGGATACTGGGAGATAATGATGTGTCACGCAGACTTAGTGACTGTAATAAATGTACCAACCGGTACAGAGTATTGATAGTGGGGGAAGTAGAGTGTTATGTGGGGTTTGGGTAACTTTTTATACTTTCTGCTCAATTTTTCTGTGAACCTAAAACTCAAAAAGTTAAAAAAAAATACAGTCTATTAAGAAAAGGACAGAAATATCAGGGAAGATCTGTATTCAGTTTAAGATGCACTAAGTCTGGGCCTCCCTGGTGACACAGGGGTTAAGTTGCAGCACTACAAAGCAATTTGCAGCTACTGCAGCAAGAGTTCGATCCTGAGTCAGGAAGCTGACCCACCTGGTGCAGCAGACCTCTCCTGTCTCACCTGCTGCTCCCCTCAGCAGTGTATTTCAGTAGACCCATCTATTCTGCTCCCCACTCTGTCCCTGGTGAATCCTCACACCACCTCCACCCCTGCACCTCTGGCCTGCACCCCAGCTCTTGTATGCATAAATAAATCTTCTGGAAAAAAAAATGTACTGAGTCTGAACACCTATGGGAGACCCAAGAGGAAGTGCCCACAGTGCCCATTTGGGTCTATGACAAGGCTCAAGCAGACATCTAAGGTAGGGTAACAGAGATAGAGGTCCTCAGTTTAGAGGTACTCTTATTATCTAGCTTTTCTTGAAGAAGGTAAAAGTTCAGCAAATAAGAAGGGAATGCATTTCAGGGAAGGAAAAGAGTTAGGGTGAAGGCATGGACCACGCGTGTGCATCTCAGGGCTGCCAACAGAGGATGCTTCCAGATTACCCCTGAAGAGATAGATCATCTTGGGTTTCAGTTGCCTCACTGCAAGCAGAGCCCTTCTGGTATTTCTACCTCCTGTTTTGGGAGTGCAGGGGTGTTAACACCCTGGCTATTCCTGACCGTTGCATAAACTAGATAGTTACATGTTCCTTTAGCCCAGCAGCTTTATCGATCTGTGCACTGTGAGGGATCTGTGCATCCCATACTCCTGCTAAAATGTGCCATTTGTCTCTAAGGGGAAAACAGACCTTGATCTACTCATGCCCATGGGTCTGAACTGGTACACTGAAATTTGAATGCCCATGGGAACTTTAAACCAAGGCAGTCGGTGAGAATTGTCTATGAAGATTTTTTCAAACCTTTCCATCCTGTCTCTGGCCTGCCTTCCCCACCAGGGGGTTTTGATCTGGTGGAAGAGGGCATGATGCAGTGGTAACCAAAAGCTCACAGATGATGTGAAGACTACTGTCACTAGAAGCCCATGTTGAAGCACCTGCACGGTACTTCTCAGGTATTACCTGATAGTGCTAAAAAGTTGTTTTCCATTCCTAGTCCAAACCAGTGGTTAGAGATCTTACCCCCTTTATCTTTCTTCCAACCACCTGACATTATATGATGTGTCTGTTTAGTTGTTTATTAGTTATCTTTCCACCCACTAGACTGTATACTCCTAAAAGGAAAGAGTCCATCTGCTTCCCTGTTGTATTCCCAACACCTAACAAAGTGTGTGGAATGAAGTAGATACTTAACAAATAAACTTACTGTATGAATGTTATTTTGCTCGAGACTGCAGTTATTTAACAGGGAATGTCCCTCAACTTTGAATGTGATGATACTCTCTTGACCTTTCAAATATATATATATAAAAAAAACTGTAATGTATAAAGCTGTGTTGTATGTATCAAATCTACCTACCTTAGCATAGTCCAATCTCCCCTTTTCTTGAGCCTAAAATAGAAAAGAGGGGAAATTAGTTAATTCTTTAAAAAAAATTATTTAGTGCTTCTATAACTTTTGCTTCTCAAAGGGTAAAAATATATTATCTCCCTCTCTCTATATCCATCTATCTATCTATAATTTTCAAACAAATAGAAAAGTTAAAAGACAGTACAATGAACATACCAACACATTCTATCTAGATTTGCCAACAGAAGATATCATAACTCTTCCCCACCAGCCGTCAGCATATATTATAAACATGGGATATCTAATACAGAACCACATGACCATTATCAAATCTTAAAAACTAGCAATGGCATATCACCTGACATACAATCCATATGTATTGAACCCACAGATTACTTACTAATCACATAATAAACAACTAAATGGGCATCATTTTTCCAAGTGTCTTAATAATATCTTTTATTGTTTTTATTCCAAATCAGAATTAACCAATATTCATCATTGTATTTAGTTCTTCTGTCTGTTTAGCCTTTTGAATCTAAATAGCCCTTCCCTATTTTTCATGAAAGGAAAACAAACGTTATTAACTTTTTTTCAGAATAGTCATTTATTTATTTTTTGATAACAGGGCAGCAGTTTTATAAACTGTCCTCCTTTTGGATTTGTCTTGTATTTCCTCACTGTGCCATTAAACTTATCCCTGTTTTGTTGCACACTGTAAGTTTGTCCACAGATTTAGATTTAGGTTACTTATATTTAGGTCAAATATTTTTGGCAAGAAACTTTGTGTGGAATATTATATGCTTCATATTGCATCAATTCATGACCAATCATGAATTGATGCAATAGGAAAGATCCTATAAGAGGACAGATTTTATTTAGAAATTTATTTACTTCTTTAAAAATCTAGTAATTAAAAGAATCAAAATCAAACACATATACGCAAAAAATTTATATAACAAATTTTCATTTAATAGAGATAACTAATGTGTATTCATATTTGCTGGTAGGTCAACCCATTTTTTTGTATACTTCAGATTAAAACTTCTCCAGTTGCCCCTACACAGAACTTATGGAGTAGTAATGCCTTGAGATCATTTTGTTCCAGAGTCTAAAATCCTCTATACAGTAATGAACATGGGCAGGGTACTCTGATGAAAGAAATGAAATTTTCATAACATTTGTTTTGACTTTCCTGGCTTCTTTACAATCCTTTAAAAATTCACCCACTTTATTTTCCTTATTTTCCTAACCAACAACTTATAATAAGACACTGCTCATGTATAGTGGTTGGCACCATCACAAATCACACTAAGTTAAAATTATGACTTGAACATTTTCGATGATAAAATGACTTCTGTAACCAATGTAATATGAAAGAGAATTTGAGTGCCCAAAGTCACCATTCCTGTTTATACTACTATCAGAGGTTTTAGGTAAAGCAATCAGATAACAGGAAATAAAGAAGCCCAAGACAGAGTAGAAGTAACTATCATTATTTGAAGATGCTATATTACACAGAGAACCGGGTGAAGACTCCACCAAAATAGAAACAATAAATGAACACAGCAAAGGAGCAGGTTAAAAATCAACATATAAAAACTTGTGGTAGTTTTATATAAAAGCAACAAGAAAAAAAAAGAAATTAAGACAATAATTTCATTCACAGTCACTTTAAAAACAATCAAATACCTTGAAATTAAAATAACCAATGAGGTGAAGAGCTTATGCAATAAGAACCACAAGACACTGTCAAATGATTTATATTATCACATAAGGAGATGGAAAGGCAGTCTATGCTTGTGGGTGGGGAGAATCAATATAAACAAAATGACTATTTTATTGAAAGTAATAAAAAAATTTAATGCAACCCCCATCAAAATATCAATAATATTATTCAAAAAAACTGAACAAAAGTACTGAAATTTATGGAGAACCATAAGAAGGTCTCAACTAGTAAAAGAAATCCTGGGAAAAAAGGGAGAGAAATGGGGATATTGTGTTAGCTGACTTTACATTATATAGCCAGAGTACCAAGACACTACGGCATTGGCATAAAAATAGTTACATGAATTAAATGGAACAGAACTGAGAGCCCAGAAAGAAATCTACCTACATATCAATACTTAATTTATGATGAAACAGCCATGACCATACAATGCGGAAAGGAGAGCCTCTTTAACAAATGGTGCTGGGAAAGTTGGTGCTAGACATAAAAGAATAAGATTGTATCAGAATTTAATTATGTGAACAAAAATAAATTCCAGGGGCCTCCCTGGTGGTACAGCTGGTTGAGCACTGGTACTATGGAGCATCCACCACACAGCTGCACGAATTAGATCCCCGGGTAGGGAGGGGAACCACATGGTGCAGCAGACCTTTCCTGCTTCGCCTGCTGCTCCCCCCAGCAATGTGTTTCAGTCCATCTGCCTGTTCTGCTCCCTGCTCTGTCTCTGGTGGGTCCTCTCACCTCCCGCAACTCTGGCCTGTGCCCCAGCTCTTGTGTGTTGAAATAAATAAATCTCAAAAAAATAAAATCCAAATAGACTAGAGATTTATACAACCTATAACAATAAAATACACAGAGAATTGGGCCTCCCTGGTGGCGCAGTGGGTTAAGCAAACCGCAGCCACTGCAGCACGAGTTCAACGAGTTCAATCCCTGCTGCCGGCCGGCCCGGGGGCCCACATGGCGCAGCAGACCTCTCCTGCTGTGCCCGCTGCTCCCCTCAGCAGTGTACTTCCGTTGATCTGCCTGTTCTGCTCCCGGCTCTGTCTGTGGTGAATCCTCTCACCCCCCACACTTCTGGCCTGTACCCCAGAGCTTGTATGCATAAATAAATAAATCTTTAAAAAAAAATACACAGAGAAAATACTGATGATATGTTCCAGGACATCAATAATAAAGGCATTTTTGGAAACTTGACCCTATGGCAAGAGCAATAAAAGCAAAAATAAACAATTGGGATTATTCACATTAAAGAGCTTTTCTATACTTAGAAAACATAAGTAGATTAAAAGGACAGCCTACTGAATGTGAGAAAATATACATTACACAACCTACAAGGTGTTAATGTCTAAGATATATAAAGAAATTATACAACTCAGGGCCTCCCTGGTGGTGCAGTGGTTCAAGTCTCAGTGTTATCAAGCTATCACTAGCCACTGTGACATGAATTTGATATCCAGCCAGGGAGCTAACTTATATGGTGCAGCAGGCAACTCCTGTCTTGACTTTTGTTCCCTTTAATAGTATGTTTCAGTAGCTCTGCCTGTTCTGCTCCCCATTCTGTCTCGGGTGAGTCATCTCACCCCCTGCATCTCTGGCCTATACCTCAATTATTGTATGCATAAATAAATAAATAAATAAATAAATAAATAAATACTTAAAAAAACAAATTATACAACTCAACAACAAAACCCAAACAATTTAATTAATAAATTGGCAGCAGATATGAACAGACAATTCACTAAAGAGGATATCCAGAAGACCAGTGAATACATGTTACACTGTTCATCACCGCTTCTGATAAAGGAGATGTGGGTTTAAAACCACAGTGAGATATCATCTCACACCTATGAGAATGACACATAATAAAAAGACTTGCAACAAGTGCTGGAGAGGATGTGGAAAAGGAACCTGACTGCATTGATGGTGAGGATGTAAACGGATGCATTCATTTTGGAAAGTGTCTGTATTTACTTGAAAAAAAATTAATCATGGCCTTTTCATGAAGATGATGCCAAAAGTAAAGAAGGAGGTTACTGCCTGTCCCAAAGTCGAACCAAAGCAAAAGTTATGGAAGGCAAAAAAGGGCACATCATATGCCTTCTAGCAGCCCAAGAAAATATGGCTCTGAAAGCAAACCAAATAACCTCAGAACACCCACAGGAGAAACAAACTTGACCAATCTGTCACCAAGACAAGCACAAATAGAGGACAACACAAGATAGAAGACAACAAAGCACTTGTGTTCACTGTGGTTGTCAAGGACAACAAGCAGCAGATCAAACAGGCTGTGAAGAAGCTCTGTGACACTGGTGTGGCCAAGGTCAACACCCTGATCAGACCTGATGGAGAAAAGGCATGTGTTTGAATGGTTGATGTTTTAGATGTTGCCAACAAAATTGGGATCATATAAACTGGGACCAACTGGCTTATTCTTATATATGAATTTTTTCACCATCAAAAAATAGTTCAACAGAATATTAATGGAAATACCTATGACCCAGCAATCCCAATTCTGGGCATCTATCCCAAAAACATGAAAATATCAGCTCAAAAAACTACACACTTTACAATGATTATGCAGCATTATTTATACTAGCTAGGACATGGAAGCAATTGAAGACCCATTAATAGAAGATTGGATCAAGAAGACATGGTATAGGGTCTCCCTGGTGGCGCAGTGGGTTAAGCGATGCATTATGAAGCAAACCACAGTCACTGCAGCACGAGATCAATCCCTGCCACCGGCCAGGGAGGGGCCCCACATGGCGTAGTGAACCTCTTCTGCCTCGCCCGCTGCTCCCCTCAGCAGTGTGTTTCAGTCCATCTGCCTGTTCTGCTCCCCGCTCTGTCTCTGGTGAATCCTCTCACCTCCCTGGACATTGGCCTGTACCCCAGCTCTTTAATCTATAAATAAATCAATCTTAAAAAAAAAAAAAAGACATGGTATATCCACACTATAGAATGCTATTCATCTAAGGAAAGATGAAATGTTGCCATTCATAGCAAAATGGAGGGAGTTCAAGGGAATTATGGGTAGTAAAGCAAGTCAGCATGACCAAGACAAATTTCAGCCATTTACATACATTGCAGTTAATATGACAAAGTAAAATACTTATAGAAATTAGCAGACATTAATACATGAAGTGAGGTTTCTAAGGCGAAGGGGGGGGGGCAGGGAGAAAAGCTCAAGGGGGATATAAGGGTTCCTGGTGGGGAAAAAATAAAATAAATATCACTAGAATTGCCAAATTAGGGCCTCCCCGGTGGCGCAGTGGGTTAAGCAACACACTATGAAGCAAACCGCAGCCACCGCAGCACGAGTTCGATCCCTGCTGCCGGCCAGGGAGGGGA
>JAGFMF010011446.1:2696536-2720113 GCA_019455555.1 Galemys pyrenaicus | reverse complement strand
GCAGACCTCTCCTGCTGTGCCCGCTGCTCCCCTCAGCAGTGTACTTCCGTTGATCTGCCTGTTCTGCTCCCGCTCTCTGTGGTGAATCCTCTCACCCGCCCCCCCACACCTCTGGCCTGTACCCCAGTGCTTGTACGCATAAATAAATAAATCTTTAAAAAAAAAATTGCCAAATTAAAATCAAAGTTTTTTTTTTTTTTTTTTAGGGATCTAGGATTTTCAATGTATTAAGATTTTGAACTTAGTACTGAGAGGCATTAGGCCAACAGAAATATGCGTTAGTTCTTGCAGAAATTTATTTATAAATAGAATTTTACTTATTTATTAGTAAGTAAAGAAATCTTACTCCTTTCTTTACTCAGATGTTTTATATTTACTTAGTTGCATGCCTGCGAATGTCTTTCCCCAAAACAAAATGGCTTTACCTACACTGAAGTCCTCTTCTCTCACTGTAACTTCTACAGGAGTGGCAGGTGTCCTTGAGCGTGTGCCTGGATAGTGCACTCATGACCTCGCTGCTCACTTTGATATTGTGTACATATAAACTGGCCTTCATCCTATGAATAATCCATGGCTTGTGACCAAAATTTCAGCAGCAGCATTTCACAGTGTGCTTAGTCTTTAAGTTTCCAAGCCCCTGCTGTCACTTGAATTCATTTTAGGTTAAAAGATATCTGACATAGAGGCTGATCCCATGGTCACAAGTTTTCCACCTTTTCAATTGTTCTTCATTTTCCTTATCTCCTGCTGATTAGTGCAGACTGCTCAGGCACAGCACTTTTCAAATGACACAGAAACCAGCCGGGAGCGCTACAGAATTTCTTACTGTCAAACAACTCATTCCCAAAACACACTACTTTCTTCACTATCAATTTTTTTCTTCATTCTAACCAGTTCTTCTTCATTCCAGCTCTTGCAACATTTTCATTTTCAGTGTTTAAAACAAAGGCCATGAAATAGTATTTGTTAAAAGTTAGGAAGCTGAGCTTTTGTATCTGGAGATAGGAAGGTGAAGTGTGGAGAGCTAAATAACTACAATGACTTAGGGTCACTTTCTCTCTTGGAGATAGTGAGTCATTTCTTAGTTTGTCTCATTAAAACAAAACTCAACAGCAGTTTCTTCAGGTGGGAGGAGTGAATGTGCGGTTCACAGATGAGGACATCTCGAGCAGCCCTATACAAACTTTTCTAAAACCATTTTCTTCATCATACTTTGTGAACTTATCATCTGGAGAGTTTTGTCATTTTGAAGTACTTAAGCTTTATCAATCACAAGCTATTTTTTTTATCAGATTTACTTAATTATATTCAACATCATTTGTATTCCCCAGGGAGTTTCCATTACCATTTCACCCATGCACCATCATCTCAGCCCCTTGTGCTCCTTCTGCCCTCATCCCCATCTTTGCCCCGCCTCCCTCCCGCCATGGTTCCTTTGATTTATCTTTGATCTTTTGGTCTTGTTGAGGTTTTTTTTTTTATTGTTGTTGTTTGTTTGTTTGGTTTTGGTTGTAATTGCCCATTTCCTAACCACAAGCTATTTCAAACCCCAAGCTCTCTCATTTTATTTTGTATTCTTAAGTTGGCCACCACCCTGTCACCCAGCAGAGACACGCTTTGTTGGGGATGATGACAGAAACACCATGTATACATGTAATCCTTATCTGTTCAACATCAGTTCTTAGACGTTTTTAAAGCTGAGAGATTAGAAAACTACATAAAATGACAGTATGATTATCACCGTTATTACAATCCAAACTGACTGTAACTATTGATATGTTGCTTACCTGGCTGTCTTTTTTATTTATCACAACAAACATTCTAGTTCTGTGGAAGCATTTTATCCTTGACTGCTCTAGCTTGTGCATAGAAGTATCATTTACTTTATAAGATACTATAAATATTTAAATCTTTAAATATATATTTCCAGCAGCTATGTGGATTAATAGCTACATATGTCATACACACACCTGAGAGTACACATTCAGAAATACATTTTTTTTTTCCATGAAAAGCTTTTGGAGCATGTAAAAATATCGCAAGTGAGAAAACAAACACAAATGATTTAATCCCCTATATAAATAATATCCCTCATTAAACATTACCTATTCCTTTTCTTTTTTGTAAAACAGCTAACTTGGAAGAGAACACAGGCTGTATTTCACCTGATGGTCAATCCACTCAGCACCTACTATGAGCTTCCTCATGGACAGAACAGAGTAAAATCTCTGCCCCGGAGGAGCTTATGCTCTAGGTGGTCCCACGGTCTTGTTAGGTAGGCTTCAGGTGCAGGCCTGTGGAATGTAAGCTCCACGAGGGCAGGGAATTTTCCCCTCCCACTCACAACTGTATCACAACTAGATCAGTGCCTAGTATAAAGTACTGACGTCAGGAATATCTGGTGAGTGACAAAATAGATGCATGAAAGCTTTTTCTTTTAATGTTATATATTATCTATTCAGGAGGCTTACCAAGCAAGGTTCATTTTATGCCTAGTTCTGGAGAAGCTGGGTATTTAGATTCAGAGTGTTGGTGCCTTCCAAATAGTTTTTTCCCATACTGAACAATCATATTTTCTTTGTTTTTTTTTTTTTAAAGATTTATTTGTTTTTGCATAAAAGAACTGGGGTATAGGCCAGAGATGTGGGGGTGGTGGTGAAAGGATTCACTAGAGACAGAGTGGAGAGCATAACACACAGATCTACTGAGATACACTGCTGAGGGGAACAGCAGGGGAGCCAGGAGAGATCTGCTGTGGGTCAGTTCCCTGACTGGGGATCAAACTGATACTGCAGTGGTTGCTGATAGCTTGAAAGTGCTGAGACTTTACCCCTTTCACTGCCAGGGAGGCCCTGTTATAAGTAGAGTAAGGAAGGGAATCCATAGAAAATAAATTCAAAGAATTGGTGAAAATCAAACAAAAATAGAATAGAACAAAGCAAAAAAGAATGACCTAGTAGCTAAATGCAATGGTTGGGTGTAACTAAGAACTTCAGCTTGAAAGCAGTGTACTGGAAGTGAAAAGATCTGGGAATGATAATCAGGAGAGTTCGGGAGATATCAAACGCACAATTCCAAGCCTCAAGTGTTAATTAGGTCTTGTCTATGGAAAAAAGCAAGTGACCCAAAATCTTAATTGTGGCCACTCCAAGAAGCAGCGTGACGTTCTTGGAAGGTGGATCTGCTGGGAGCTAGAAAATATGGTTTCTAGTCCATAATAGGCTACTTATATCCATCTTTAAAAAATACCTTCTTATTAGAGTAGCACTCCTCAGATGTGGATTTTTGAAAATTTTATGTGGACCTTCGTTTTCTTATCTGTAAAACAAGACTAGACCAGATTAAACATTCTCAATGATGGACCGGTGGTAAATATACAGATCCTCAACCACCGAGCCCTGAGATGCCAATCACTGTCTCTGTCTAATGTTATTTTAAATTGTGTTTCCATATGCATCAGTGTTACTTCAAAGGCTAAGAGAGAACAACTGTAAAACCTCCTTATGTCTCAAGGAGAATGGAGCGCTGTAACTATCCCCCATTTTTCTGACATCTGCCACTTATCATGTACATTTCCAGTGGAGCAAGATATTATTAAAATAACTTTCTCACTGGGGCCCAAAATAGACTGATATGAAATAAATGCAGACTATATTTCAACAGCCAGCAGTCCTGAACCTCTTCCTGCCACAATGTTCATCTCCAGAAGCCACTGTAAATTCTACTATACATGGCAATTCCCTAAGGGCTTCATTACTAGGGTCTTTAAAAGGCATTTACTCATCTTTTTCACCTCCTATAGGTGTGCTTCTTGTCAATCCAGGTCATGAGGAAAGAAAGTAATTTTTCCCAGTCTTTAGCAGTTCACAGACAATGTGTGGTTTGAAACTTGTTTTATCTTTTAAAGAATGTGAAAATAGACAAGATAGTGTGCCAGTGCTCGTGACACTGCAGGCCTCCTCAGACAGCAACAGTGAGCACTGTAAAACAATATTCTGTACAAAAGCAAAAAAAGCCAGCACTCTGATTGAGAGGATGCACAGAGGGATTAATTCCAAAGGTTTATATACCAGTCTCTGCAGACCAAAGGCAGATAGATTCCCTGTTGGTAAGTTATGGATGTACAATGTGGTCTTTTACTTTAAGAAACAAATGCTTTTTTATAAGTCAGGTAACAAAGAAGGATTGGATGACATAAATGAACTGTTTCCAATTTCCAACTACTGTTATCTGAACTTGAAAGCTGGATATGGGGAAACCTTTTCTAAAAGCAGAAAACTAATATTCCACAGCAGGGAGTCCAGCAATTGCTAGAGACTGATCATCTCTACTTATCATGTTATTCTTCCAAAATGTTACCAGCTATATTTTAGAACACCACTCATTTTTTTAGATTCATTTTTTAAGTCTTCAAGGAAAACTACCTTTCCCCTTAAACTTTTTAGTTGAAAGAATATAATGAATACCCATTTGTCCTCCACTGAGATGAACCAATTGCTAATATTTTGCCATCTTGCTCTCTCTCTAGATAACCACTTGCTGACTATGTGGGAGTGAGTTATACACACCATGAGGACTCATCTCAGTTCACATTTATCTCCTAAGAACAACAATATTCTCTAGAGCTGTTTTTAATCCCAATTTAAGATCAAATTAAAAACTACACATTCCCTTTGGATGGCAGAACTTTTGAACCTCTTCTAATCTATAATAGTCCCCACAATACCATCTTTCTTTCACAATATTGGCATTTTTAAGAGTCCATGTCAGATGTCCCTTATTCCAAATTTGTCTGCTTATCTTCTCCTGATTAGATTCAGGTTAAAATATTACTGGCAAGACAACTACATAAAAGATTCTGTATATTTCTCTATAACATCAGGAACCACACAATATCAATCGGTATCATTGACGGTGAAACTAAACTTGTTCAGCCCTTTCCTTTGTGTTAAGCTCTCTGTAGTTGCTTTGAGTTCTTGTGAGAATCTGGTTCCCTACTTTGCATCCATGCAAGTGTTTTAACCGTCCACTCATTAATGATTCTTATTTGAATAAAATATTACATTTAGTGGCTGCAAAAATGACATTTTAAGCGTGTTTTGACTTGGCACTGGCAGAAATAACATTGATTCCTTTAGAGAAAACAGGTTTTATGGAAAATAAGCTCTGCACATTTGCATTGGTATTAAGAAGTAAAACTTAGTTTATATATAAAAAGGAGGTTTGCTGAGGCCTCATCCCAGAATGGTTTGGGTAGAGTATGTGAGGATTTGTGGAGATCACAAATCACAAATACCACATCTGGTGTCCACAAAAATGAATTAGCCTGCGAAGCTAAGGTAAGAGAAGCACGCCTTAAATTGCTGGCATCTTTAGTTTCAGAGCTGGAAAGATTTGAATATAAAGGGACAGGGTACGCCATTTCTTTGCTATCTTGGCCATTTTTGCCTACTAATGAGAGCTCCAGAGGGATCTATAAGGAAGTCAACACTGTTCAGAACTGAACTACTTGAATTCTTGACTTTGCCATCCCTTTTACCTGGGAAAACTAACTTCTGGAGGCAAGTGTGAATATCTATGGAATTAGTTTACTTGTATTCCATTGGTTCTCTGGGAAAAGAGGAAGAAAGTCTTTTTAAAATTGAGGTAAAATTCATATAACAAAAAATTCATCATTTTCACCATTTTAAAAGGTATAATTCAGTGGCTTTTGGTACATTCACAGTGTACTAAACTCCTTTTTTATGGTCAGATAATATTCCATTGTGCAGACATACCATATTTCGTTTATCCATTATTACTTGCTGGGCATTGGTTTGTTTCCATTTTTTGGCTGTTGCAACTAAAGTTGATTTGAACATTCATGCACGTGTTTTTGTTTGAAACAAAGTCCTTAAATATAGTCATTATATATCATTACAAAACCTTGTACTGTCCCATGTTTTTCACATTCCCTCCAAATTATAATGCTTTTTTCCTTTGAATACAGTGCATGCTTATCCAGGTGCATCCCTTTTTCCTTCATGGCTCTCTTTGCCTAGGGAAACTCCCTCTTCCCATCTCTGCTGTGAAGATTCTTCAAGGACTATCTCAGATATCACTACTTCATAAACCTTTTTAGATGAAATACAAATACTCTCTTTTCTATGAACACCACAAATGGCATCAGTTACATTATAAGGGTAAGGATATTAGGCATCAATTATATTATAAGGATATTCATGTTTCTCACATCATCTCTTTATGAGATCACTGACAACTTTTAGGCAATTTGTTGCTTTATCGCTTTAATCAAATATTTTGTTTTCTTAAGTGCAATAGAATATCTTAACAAATATTTTTTTTAAAAGACTTTTATTTATGCATACAAGAACTGGGTTATAGGGGTTAGAGGATTCACCAAAGACAGAATGGGGAATGGAACAGGCAGACTGACTGAAGTACACTGCTGAGGGGAGCAGTGGGTGAGGCAGGTGAGGTCTGTTGTGCCATGTGGGTCCCCTCCCTAGCTGGGGATCGAACTCATACTGCAGTGGCTGTGTGTCCTTCATAGTGAAGTGTTTAACCCCATGAGCCACCAGGGAGGCCAGTTAACAAACATTTTGCTTTAGGAGGAAACTAGAGTCAGTTTATAGTCTTAGTGGCCTCATATACAACTTTTGTTAAATGTGCCCATTGTAACGCTCTATGGTAAAGGATATTTTTAATGTTATTCCTTTTAGAACCCTCTTAACACTGTTGGTGGGAATATAGAAGATCTTAAAAAAAAAATAGGATATGCTGGGGCCTCCCTGGTGGCTCAATGGGTAAGCAACGAACTATGAAGCAAACGCAGCCACTGCAGCACGAGTTCAATCCCCAGCAAAGGAGGTGACCCACATGGCATAACAGATCTCTCCTGTCTCATCTGCTGCTCCCCTCAGCAGTGTGTTTTAGTCGATCTGCCTGTTCTGTTCCCCACTCTGTCTCTGGTGAATCCTCTCCCCCCAACACCTCTGGTCTGCACCTCAGTTCTTGTATGCATAAATAAATAGATCTTTAAAAAAATGGATATGCCATATGATACACCAATTCCACTCCTAGGTATCTACCCAAAGAACACAAAAACACTAATTTGAAAGGAAACCTGTACTCCTGTGTTTACTGAAATACTATTTACAATAGCTAAGATGTAGAAACAACCTAAATGCTGAAAAACAGATGAACAGATCAAGAAGATGTGATATATATACACAATGGAATACTATACAGTGATTAAAAAAGATAAACTCATGCCATTTGTGGCAACATGATAGAGCTGGGATTATGCTAAGTGAAATAAGCCAGAAGGAGAAAATAAATACCAGATAGTGTCACATATATGTGGACTATAGAGAAACAAAAGAAAGGATCAAACAAAGACAAGCTTTACAACCAGTCCTTAAAAACTGATCATATATCTGAGGCATCAAAGACAGGAGTGGGAGAGGAAGCAACGGGAGGGGAAGGAAGATGAGGAGGAATGAAAATGGGGAGGTGAAGTAGAACACAATGGACTATGGAGGATGACTATGGATGCTTTGGAATTGGGAGAGCAACGATGACCACATCTAATGGGAGAAATCTTGTATTGTTAAAATATTAACAAATCCACTAATTAAAAAAAATATATTTCTTAGGCTTCCCTGGTGGCACAAGGTTTAAAGTTTCAGTGCTATCAAGCTATCACCTGCCACTGCATGAGTTCCTCTCAATCATGAGCATGCGTTCTGTCTCTGGCCAGGGAGCTGACCCACATGGAGCAGCAGACCTCTCCTGCCTCGCCTGCTGCTCCCCTCAGCAGTGTGTTTCAGTCGATCTGCCTGTTCTGTTCCCCACTCTGTCTCTGGTGAATTCTCTCACTCCTTACACCTCTGACCTATACCCCAGTTCTTATATATGAATAAATAAAAATGAATCATCCAAATTTTTTTTTCTTTTGAAACAATTAAAAATAACTAAGAATTGGAAGAGGATCATGTGGCATTAATGAGGTCTCTCTGAATGTGAATTTTTGCTTTTGTTTAAGAATATACATATGTTCTGCTTATGCATAACTGGTTTGCCTAGCAAGTTTTGTTTTACATTTTGGATGAGGTAAATGTAGTGAGTGTATAAATCAGGTGAGTTATAGCTTAGAATCAGCATTTTATGGCTGGTTATGACACTGTCAGAATGTCACAAGTCTAAGCAACGTTCCAATACTTTCAGAAATAGTCATGAAAATATAATTCTTATTTCTTTGGGTGACTTACAATGGCAAAAGAAAACAAGACCATTATAAAGACAGCTTGCTGACCTGCAATAGCCCCTGGCCTGTGAGATACTCAGAGCTCTATGGTTCTCTGAAGAATTCTACTTTCTTTTATTAGGAATCAAAGTGATAATTAGGTAATGACTTTAGCTACCTAGGATAAACTGCCCACTCACTATCACTATTTTTACCTGATCATTATTTTCAACAAGTTTAAATTTCAAATCAACATAGGGACTTGTAGAATTTTGTGTGGAGATGGTTTCAACAATTATTTTTCAACTGTTTCAGGTCTGGTCTAGTGCTCTTCTATGCCTCTTGTGAAAGGGTATGGCATATGTGTGCCTACAGGTGTGGTGAAAGAGAGCATTTAATCTTTTTTTTTGTGAGTGAGAGAAGTTGGAAAGGAGGTAACAGGGCCTGACATGAAGTTCATTATCACAATGATAATGAACAGGCACCAAAGGTATGTGATCTTCTCTTTCCTTCTTGTGTAGTCATTAATTCTCACTCTCTCCAAGCAGGAAATCAAAAGGATAGCTGGAATACAAAAGGAGGGCAGGGAAGTAATTATATATGTTATAATAAGAAATCATAGGTGACTTCCATCACTGAGAACAAGACTTTTCTATTTTTCTGTGTCAAAACTAGTATTAAGCTTCTAATATTTTTCTTATAATACATTTATTGCTTAAGAAATATGCTACTTAGATTTATTTGAGAGCTGCAAGAGCTCTTAGAAATAATCTAGTTCACTGCTATCATTTTACAGAAAACAGTAATAAGGAAGAATATGAAAGAATGTGATTAAGGCTTGTACAGATGCAAGCAGCATTCAACCTGGAAGACAGGTCTTCCAAATACAGTTCCTCCATGGTCCATACTGATTCTTCCCATTTAACAAAATAGCCTCAGCCTGCAAAGACCACCCCATGCATACTTGTGACAGTAGTTGGTTGCTACTTCATGTAAATCACTATGCTTAATTCAAAGGTGAATTTACTATTTGCTTAAGGATCTTGCAATTTCTGAGGAAAGAAAGGATCACAAAAATACAGAGGTGGTAAAAAGTAGAAACAACTAGAAAGAGAGCATGGAACTAATTCTATGACTAACAAACACACCTTGAATTTTGGTACAAGCTGTCCTTCTCAGATGTGGTGCAAACTGTCCTCTACCTGAGTCCACAGAATAGAATCATTTTCTCATAGTTCTCTATAACCATGTACATTACAATTTAGAAGATTAAAATAAATTCATGTCAATAGTCTTTAATCTGGAGAATATTGCCACCTACATAACAGAAATTAACTTTTTATTTGCTTCAGGTGAACATATCTCCACTCATCTTCATCAGTGATCCTGTTCAAGACTCAGACATGTAGATACATGAAGGGCCTGAAGTCAGTGGAGCAAGCCCCAGCAGCCTGGTGGGACCTTGAGGTGGGCAATAAGCTGCCAGTTTTTCCTGAAGGCAGAGGGTGTAGAGATCACAGGGCCTAGGCTGGAGGGCAGGATATCACCTGCTCACTGATGCCATCTTGGCAGGGATTACTGCTCTCTAGACAAGACCTACTTGATTGACTTGAGTTACTACATTAGGCCTATGCTATGTGGGAAGGCTATCCCTTTGAAACTAAACTTGAGTTGGGGATAATGATTTGAGAATACTTCACCAATTGTTTAGGAAATCCTGGACTGCTCATCCTGTCCACATTTACAACGCTAAGCTTGCAATGGAACTAAGAGTTCAATATGTCCCTTTTCTGTGAAGCCTCTTTAAAATTCATATCCATGCTTCTCTTATATGTAAGACGTACACATGAGAATAGTCAAGGGAGAGTTGGTAGCTTTCATTTAACACATTTAGCTGGATCTTTTCAACCAAAATGTAAATCTGCAATGTATTCCAATGTAACCCAATTAGAGCTATAACACCATCTGTATATATATTTTCAATTCAGCTGTCAAAAAACACACAAACACATGCCAGTAATACAATATTCAATAGTTGTGTGATATTTATTGTACTATACTTCATTAACCTTTCTATATTCTTTAAATAAATTTTTATTGATTTACCATTGGTTTACAATCCTTTTCTATTTTTAAATGGACCAATTTCATTTTCCTTTTATAATTAGTATATAATTGAATTTGTTTTTGCCCACATCTTTGATAGTTTTCTTTGAGAGTCTTAGAAATGTAATTACCAAAGTATATAAATCTTTAAATATTTCTAAATAAAATAAAAATGTGTAGTTTTTAAAACGTAAAATAATATAGGACTTTTTTCTTTTTAAAGCCTAAATTTTGTAACTGGTCCCCTTTGTTTTTAGTTTATACACACATGAACTGGGGCACAGGCCAGAGGAGAGTGGGCCTGAGAGGATTCACCAGAGACAGAGTGGAGAGCAGATCAGGTGGATCTACTGAAATACACTGCTGAGGGGAGCAGCAGCAAGTCATGCTGCACCATGTGGGTTAACTTCCTGGCCAGTGGTCAAACTAGTGCTGCAGTGGCTGCTAATAGCTTGATAGCGCTGACGCTTTAGCCTCTGTGCCACCAGGGAAGCCCATAATACAAGACTTTTAATAAAAACAACCTAGAGCACTCTCCAGAGTGCTCTGCCCCTGCTCCTTTCTTCAGTTGTTTCTTTTACCATTTACTTTCAAATATTGCTCTTCCTTTATTTCTAACCCTGAGATACTATCTACTGATCCTATCATGAAAGGAATCATTAGATCTCTCCTTTTTTAAGGAGACTAAATAGACTGATTCTTTATTCCACCTTCTAAACTTCAGAGGCATCCGAGGCGCTTTCAGGCTTGAAGGAACTCCAGTACTGTATCACCTTCTGGCTGTAGTTTCTTCCTCTCCTTTCTCCTTCTCTACCACCTCCTCCGCATCAGAGCAGAAGCTGCTGTGGGGCAGCCTGTACATGCTGATGACCTGCTTGTCGGGTCACTGAGGATAAGGTACTTGTCCTCCCCCAGCTTCATGCAGACGTTGATGATATAACACAGGATACCCTGGTTTTCTCTAAACTCAGGTTGCAGAGTCACTGGGTTCGAGCTTCTGGGTACACAAGATGATGTGGTGTGGTACTGGGACAAAGACCCAAGCCTGAGGTATTTCGACCCGGCCAGCAAAGCACAGCAGGTCCATCAGGCCACCTTGCAGCTGTTGTCTTCAGCTTGGTGGCAATGACAGCCCCTTGCTGAGAGTTTAGTTTCTGATGCCAGTCAACACCATTACAATGTCTAGAATCCCATTCACAGAGGATTTTGATGTTGATGAAGGACACTTCTCCACTGGCTCCAATCATGATGCTATTATGCTCACAATGGATAATAAGGTTGATGTCTCCAAGCTTCTACTGCAATAATAGTATGTACTAGAGGTGATTTCATTCTTGTCCATGTTCTCCTCTACAAACAGGTTTGGGCTGGGGAAATTATACCTTTCCTTCCCATTCTCAAGCACTGCTGGGAGAAATTATAGTTGATGTAGGTTGCTTCTATGGACATGATGTGGGGTGAGTTGAGAGAATTACTTTCATCTTGAGGAAGCTTGTTGGCTGTCTCACTCACTGTCAGGAGGTCAATATGAGTTGTCCTTCTTGTCAAACAAGAGCTTGGTCCCAACATTATGGACCACACTGTTTTGGGAACATATAGAGCTGGTACAGTTCATCATTGTGGCGAGAATTACAACATCATGGTGGCGAGAAATGTGGCAAACACATTTCTCTTAGTTTTGCCAGCTTTTGGAGTTCACGGTTGTCGGTGGTGGTGACAGAATGGAAGATGCTCCACAGTGATTTCTCACGTCATAATAATCTAGGGCCCTGCCACACTCTATATCCTGGTGGCTCTGATACTTTCAGGTAGTACAACTTCATAAACTGAGGAAAGCCCATTTCCTTTTTTACCTCCCAGTCACTGCCTCAGGGTTTCTGTGATTTTTTTGGGTCCCATTTCTGTCTCACTCCAAACTGTTTCTGAAATTTCTTCTGCAATTGTGAGTTCTCTTTCTTTCTGCTTGTCACTCTCTGGCAGGGTCTATAGGGTGAATTACAACATTTTCCCTTGATCTGTGTCTCTGTGGACATTCTTCTGTGCAAACTGCATCCAGTTTTGCCGGCGGGCAATCTTCTGTGTGCATTATGTCCACCAGTTAGAAAGCAGTATTGTTCTCCTCATGTAAATAAACATACAGACTTCCATCACTACACTGAGAGGACTATTTGTCTGAGTACTTCTTCTTTGGTATGTGGCACTTGTCTAGTCTGCTGCCTTCCCTAGTCAAACCTCCTTTGCTGAATGACTGTTAGGCACATCCGGAATGCATATCCTATGCTCTGGAACTGCATAGGGACCCCAACCTGAGAGTAGTCCTAGGTTATGGGTGTCGTGGACTTTGGTATTTTCTAAAACCTGCAATGGCCTTGGTTGGCCCAGAGGTGGCAGACAGTCCGGACTGAAGACCTCACCATCAGCTGCTCCTCTAAGGAACTGGGAAAGGATCAGCACTGTATTGCTTACCTGATCAAAAACATTTTTCCCCTATTTGGTTGAAATTGGTATTTACATTTTTATGCCACGTAAGTATTATTCTCTAAGTAATATAGAGTATTATGATTGATTTCTTTTATATCTTTAAGTTTTTCATTATAGATAACTGCCTCACTTTGCTCCCTATGTTTCATGTGGTTGTATAAGAACCAGATCCCAGAATTCTTTAACCATTTTCCCACTGATAAGTGAAGCCTACAGAGTCTCCTCTTCATTTTGGTGGGACCGTAGACTTCATTTTTCAGATTTTTGTGACTACTTTCATAGGAGATCATGACATGGAAGTGACTTTTGAGGGTGGTCATAAAAGAAGATCAGCCTCTGTCATGTTTACTGATAGACATGTGTTTGCAGTTCTGAGCCAGCAAGTAAGAAGTCTATGTTGAAGCTGCCATGCTGTGAGGAAGCCAGATTCAATGGAGAAGCCACACGTGAACATTCTGGTTCATCAGCAGCCTGGTATTCTAGATATCCCAGTCCAGGTGCCAGGCATAAGTGGAGTATCCAAATGATTCCAATATTAAGCACCGTCAAGTAACCTCCTGACTCTGGATCTTTCCAGCTGATGTCTCAGTCATCCTCCTGTGCACTATCCAAATTCCTAACCCACAAAGCTGATTTCACACACACACACACACACATACACAGTTTATTTTAAGAGCTAAATTTACTGTGCAGCAATAGTTATTGGGACACTTAGTATTTTATGTTCCTGTCATTAATTTGTCCCTAAATTTTCAATATGGTCACAGACATCAAGTTCATCTTTTTTCTTTGAAATATTTCTCCTAGATATCTTAGTCGTCTAGATTAAAAAATTCTGCTTTCATATTTTTATATTTTTACTCTGATTTCTTATCCTTGGACTCTCTACCATTATATATGTATATAAATATATATATGTATATATATATATTCTGATCTCATTAATTTACTATCTCATTGTTCTGATCTCATTAATTTACTATCTTATCTCCCTGAGTGTATTGATTATAGTGCTTTTGAAATGTCTTTCTTTCTAGTCAGTTTGCTTTTGACTCATTCTTTCACGGTACAGGCCTTTCTCAGATGGCTAGTGGTCTTCCTCCTATTCCACTTCAGTTGGATGTTCTGAGACTTGTCAACTGGTGGGCTTCACTGTAGGAGGACTGGTCAGGGATAAGGGACATTTACTGAGGGAGCCCCAAACATTCACATTTGTAGGTCTTTTCTCCTGAGAGTCACAGTTTCTCCAAAAAATGATCCTCTCTTTTTCCTATCTGGTGACTATGAGGGATTTTAAGCTGTCTGCTAGCACCTTGGAAGTCCATATCAAGAGAAAGAAAATACTCTTCTTTTGAATGCAGTTATTACTCAGGTTTTCTTAGTTTTAAGTATGGCTGCTACCCATCTTCAGCTGTGCTTGGCTCCCCATGTACGCAGTCTCAGGTTAACCCCGTCAGTCAGAAACAATGAAGTTAAATAAAGTTTATGAAGTTTTAGATAAGAGGACAAGAATATTTGAATCAAAAGATTAAAAGAAGGGCCTCCCTGGTGGCACAGCAGGTTGAACGCTGCACTGTGAAGCATCTGTAGCACAGTAGCGGGAGTTCGATCCCCGGTCAGGGAGGGGACCCACATGGGCAGCAGACCTCTCCTGCACTGCCCACTGCTCCCCTCAGCAGCGTATTTCAATCACTCTGACTGTTCTGCTCCCTGCTCTGTCTCTGGTGAATCCTCTCACCCCCTGCACTTCTGGCCTGTACCCCAGCTCTTGTAGTCATAAATAAAAATAAATCTTTAAAAAAAATATTAAAAGAAAATTCCATTTCATTTTCCTTATCTTCCTTCTACAACCTCCCCCCCAAATGGGAAATTTATTTAGTTCGAATTCTTTTATCCCTCCCATTTCACCATGTTTTTTCCTTTGATAATGCCTCGGAACTTGAGTATTCAGGGTCCAAGTTTGTTTTAAAATAACTCAATGAGTCGACAGACGGAGCTCCTGGAATTCTGCAGTGTGTGCTAGAGTCTACAGATGGGAAATTACTGTCAGTTAAAGGGTGGTGCTATTACCATAGCCCAATTTTTGAGAGCCTTTAGAAAAAAAAATCATCTGAGTTAATTAACATTCATCACAGCACTAGTTTTCTGTTGCAGTATTCAAAACATAGTATTGACGTCTCTAACTTTTACCTAATATCTTATCTCTGTAAAATTATAAAGTAAGAATCATACCTGTTATGTAGATATGCTCAGGTCTGTAGTCTCAGATCTTCATGAATTATGAAGTATTGAATTATGTTCTAAAATCTACACAGTATTGGTACCTAAAATAGGAGTAATTTCATTTTACCTCTTTGATTTGCTTAATCCAGATATCTCTTCCAAGAAATTCCTGATGTAAGACTACAGGAGCTGAGTTCAGACTAAAAGTCATGGAGTCACTGGTCTTTTCTTTAATAAAAGGCTGGAGATCAGAATTTATCTAGAAGGAGTAGTAAAAAGAATTGAATCACTGAAATGCACATACACATGTATGTTTTATCATTCAGAAAGCACTAATTAATACAGTGTAAAATGAAATTTAAGGAATGTAATTTTTAGATATACTTTAGTAAGCAAAAGAACAGTTCATGTGATAACAATCTTTAAAATTTATTTAAAATATTTTTTCCCTAACACATTCCTTTTTTATTTGGCAGTAGCCTTTATTTTCTTTTTAAATTCAAGATAAGGATCTAGAAAAAGATTTAACAGATATAATTGCTTAATAAACTAATCCAACATTTAATAAAATATGTAGAAAACTCATCCAGAGATATATATATATACATGTATATATTTTCCTTGCTCTTCTGAGCTACTTAACTAACATCTGAGATATGTGTGTGTGTATATATATATAATTTAAGTATAATTTAAAAATTACATATACACAGAGACAAAAAACATAACAGCTAATTTCAGGACATTTTATATTTCATTGTGTGCATTCAAAAGAATTATTTATTAGAATCAAAACTTTCAATTTAATCAGTATATTTGTAAATGTCATTAACTTTCCAGCATTTGTTTTACATAAGGAACTAAGAGAACTATAATAAGAACACAAATATTCTTCCATTTTTTGAAGAGCAGTATTACATGTTCTTCAATAATTTGCAAGGTGTTTTCAAGGGCCTTTTCAGGTGGTAAGAAAAGACAAACATCACAATTTTGGTTTAAGTAAGTTATAACTTTCTATCAAAATGACATAGTACTAACCAATCATACTGTTTATATTACATAACAATCACCATCTATGACAGATTTTAAGTGCACAATAAATATTTTTTTAGATATAAAAGCAGCTTATTAAATGGCAAAATGTTTCTTATGTATCACTAGTTATTTAAGATCTGGAAAAAAAGAAAGGATATGCAAATACCTTATGACTCAAGGCCATGTGTTTCCCATACTGAAATGCCATATCCTGAACCTCAGCATCATGCTTTGCTAATTCCATTGCAGCTTGGCAGCTCTTTGCTAATAAGGCACCATGGGAGAGAAAAGTCTGCTCCTTCCAAGCTGATATTCCAATATCATCTGTGATATAATCTCCCTAAAAAATACAAAGAAAGCCAAGATAAAAAAGGCTTTAGGAGAAATTTAATTGTTTTTGTGTTTGAAGACTAAAAAGAAATGAATTATTCAAAAATACTTAGGCTATTTCAACAAGACATAACTAAAAGCTCTACCTATAGAACTGAGCATAGGGACTGCCTTTTTAGGGTAATGGGGAAAAAATAAAAGACATGCTCAAGCAAAATTCATTTTGAGGTAGGGAACTTCTATTTAAATATACTCAATTCTTGAAAGCTAGCATTTCAAAAACACAAGAATTCTATTGCCTTTAACTTAAGGTGAAAATGCCAAGGGCATAAATGAAGGCATGATTTTTTTTCCTTTTTTAGAAAATAAAGTTAAATAGGAATGTCACAGAGAAGATACTCTTATAATGGAGTATGATAAGAGAAGCTATACTGTAGTTTATTTATTTATTTATTTATAATTTATTTATTTTTTAAAAAGATTTTACAGGCCAGAGGTATGGGGGGGGGGTGAGAGGATTCACCAGAGACAGAGTGGGGAACAGAACAGGTAGATGGACTGAAACACACTGCTGAGGGGAGCAGGGGACGAGACAGGAGAAGTCTGCTGTGCCATGTGGGTCCCCTCCCTGGCCTGGGATCGAATGGGGTCTGCTGTGCCGGCGGATGCTTCATAGTGCGGCGCTCAACCCGCTGCGCCACCAGGGAGGCCCCTGTAGTTTATTTAACTTCAACTTTTTAAATTATGAAAATCAGTGTGGTATCTTTAAGTTACACATACCAACTACTGTCTCTAGACCAGTGACGCTAATATAGTAGGCACATATGTGATTTTAAATGTGTTAGTAACTACATTTAAGAAGTGAAAAGAAACAGGTGAAATTCATCTTGACACATTTTATCTATCCCAATATATACATAATATTATTTCAGCACATAATCAATACAAAATTACTAATGAGCTGTTTTATATTTCAATACCAACTTTTCAAAGTCAGTATTTTATTTCACAGCACATCACTACTAGTCACATTTCAAGTTCTCAGTAGGTTCAAGGAGCAACAGGTACAGGGAGTGACAAGCCTACTAGAAATTTTGCTCCAGGTAGTCAGTTCTCTGAAAACAAGAATGAAGCAAATATATAAGAAAATGTTCAATTAATGGTATTTCTTTGAAATCTCTAACTACTTAGAATCTTTCCAGTAGGTATAATTAACCCAAAACATTACTTCCTGCATGTATACTGTAATCCTTCTCCTTCTACTATTATTTGGGGTCAAAATAAAAAAATAAGAAGAAAACTTAAACAGGGAACCATTAAAAGGCAGGTTCAGATTCAGTCCCACCATGCTAAATGGACTTTTCAGCCCACTGGTCAGAAAAAAATAGCAGCTTAATTTTATTAAGCTTTTAAACAAAAAGAGAGTTCCATTGTGGTAATACCTGCAAACATACAATGAGACTGTGTAATGATAAAAAAAAAAAAATCACACAGAAGAAAAACAGTGCATAAACTTAAGACCTGCTTTATGAAACATTAGGTATAAATAATAACATTAACTTTAACAAGCTTAGAATGCATTTTAAAATGTACAGTAACCAGAGCTTTCATACCTAAGAACTAATCAGAAAATATACATAGGGCCTTTTCTCCCATTATAATTCTGAAAATGTTCTCAATATCTAGCAATATATCTCAAAAAAGTTGTTAAAAAATAAATAAGGTAATGAGTATAATGTTTTACATTTCTTATTCTCAAAGGTTTAAATATCGACTCCTTAAAAAGAATATTTAAAAAAATACATGATTCTCAAAATTAACTTTTTAATGGTTTTTAAACCATTCTCATTTATTCATACAACAAACACTTATTTAGATTCTACTGTGGGTCAGGTTCTCCGCGAAGTAATATGAAGACTAATAAATAGCCTGTCTCCTAAAGAAGTTACTATTTAGGGATGGCATGTGTGTATGTGTTATGTGTGTGTGTGTGCGCGCCCGTGCGCTCATGTGTGTAAAAATATGTGTGTGTAGACATAAACATAGAGATAAATTAATGTAGTTCTATTTTAGAATAATAACTATGGTATCTCTCTCCCATTATCAGTAAGATTCAGTTTTGTTCATTATATTTTCCTTATTATTTAGACATTGCTTATCATTATTTATTATGCAGGTAATACACAGTCACTGAAAAAAAAAAAAAAACACCCTAGATAACCAAGAAACAATTAGTTTAGAGTCCTCTGAAATCTACTAGTTAATCATACCAAACCACTAATTCAGTTCCTAAATTAATCAGAAAATCTATTCTCTGAACATTGTTATTACCTATTATAAACCTTTTTATAAATTAAACAAAATTTCTCTATTCCTTTCCATCAGTTGCCAAGTTTTACTACAAAGGAATAAGAGCATACTTTATTACAAAGGAAAAGTTAATATACAATTATAAAGTACCAAGAAACTGGTTTGACAACCATATCCCAATTGGTATCTTCAGAAGTCAATACATAGAATTAATGTGATGTGCATAAATGTAGTCAGAGTAAATGAGATTTAGATAAACTTACAGCATCAATTTACACACACACATTTTTTACTAAAGGCTTATTACATATAAAAGAAAGATACATTCAGTGACTATTTACCTTTGATGGAATTTCTTTTTTTTAGCAAAGTAATATATGCCAACATACCTATCAAATGACTCTCAGACAGAGTATATTAATTTAAAAAACATAGGCCTCTTATTCATAGTCACATGAACTTTTTGACTGGCTCAAATAACACAGGAAAAAATGCTATAGCTTGCAAGATGATGTTTGCCTGAGACAGTGGCACTCATGGAGAGCTCAGATATAATATGCTGTTCGGCACATGTACTTTGAATTGCTCTCCTAATGTAGTAATGCATGTCTACATATCTATCCACATGAGACCAAAGTGCATTTGTGAAGTAGTTGGTCAGGATCTGTCTAGGACTACAGAGTAAAGGAAACTAACCGACACAGGAAGTTGTCAAAGCCCCAACTAGAACTTGCCAAGCAAGACAAACTGCTACCCTTCATATCATCAGAGGAGTTTGGGGAACTAAGGACCTGGTTACCTGTTGAGCTAAAAGCAGTTTTAAAAAGCATGCAAATATTTCCTGTAAAAAGCATGCAAATATTTCCTGTTTTCATGCTTCTGATTTTAGATTCATATTCTGAGCTATCTTTATAAATGCAGCATAAAATTTAGATTTGATCAGAGACCAGATCTCTCTAATGCCACATTTCATCATTGCAAATATTTGCCTATAATTGCCCTTTTCAGTTATTTTAAGAAGCTAAACAAGAGTCAAAACAGTTAACCAATCTTATTTCTTTAAAAAACAAGTCAAGAATTTTTCAATAGAGACTCTCAATTAGGGTAAGAAGGAAGCAAAGAGTACAATGGGCTCTAGTATTTCTTGGGAAATAACTATGTGAAGTTCATTATATCAGCTCATTCATTATTTCACATTCATTAATTGTATTGTATCAGCTCTCAAACATCTTTTTTTTTTTAAAAAAAAGATTTATTTATTTATGCACACAAGAGCTGGGGTACAAGCAAGAGTCCAGGGAGGTGAGAGGATTCACCAGAGACAGAGCAGGGAACAGAACAGGCAGATCGACTGAAACCCACTGCTGAGGGGGAGCAGTGGGCGAGGCAGGAGAGGTCTGCTGCACCTTGTGGGTCCCTTCCCTCACCTGTAGTAGGGATCGAACTCCTGCTGCAGTGACTGTGGTTTGCTTCATAATGCGTTGCTTAACCCACTGCACCACCAGGGAGGCCCCAGCTCTCAAACATTTTAATTGTTATTATTTCCATTTAACTGGTAAAGAGCTTAAAGAAGGTATGTTGATCAGAATGAAGAGGCATTCATTTTGGGTCTCAGAAGCATAGCAATTATTTTGCTTAGTACGTATACTAAGCAAATATATATTTGCATGTATAATACTTCATAGTTTTAAAAGTAAGTTGTATTTAAAAGAGTGTATGACATAGTCCATTGATGTATAAAAAAAACACTGGAAATATTTGTTTTTTAATAATATTCATTTAGAGATTTAAGAGTCTACAGCAAACAAGTAACAAGATTAGAGATAGTAGGTACCATAAGTATTTTTTCAGAAATCCTGAGGGAGGTAAAAAAGCATCTGATAGGGCCTCCCTGGTGGTGCAGTGGGTTAAGCAATGTGTGAAGCAAACAGCAGTTACTGCAGCACGAGTTTGATCCCTGCTGCCGGCCAGGGAGGGAACCCACATAGCACAGCAGACCTTTCCTGTCTTGCCCGCTGCTGCCCTAGGCAGTGTGATTCTGTCAGTCTGCCTGTTCTGCTCCCAACTGTGTCTGGTGATTCCTCTCACCTCCCGCGACTCTTGCTTGTACCCCAGCTATTGTGTGCATAAATAAATAAATCTTTAAAAAAAAAAAAGCATCTGATAGGATGAAATACTTTGCTTTGATTTAAAATTCAGTCACATGGGAGAAAGTAAAGTAGGTATCCATAAGAAGTAGTACATCTATGTAAAACATGAAAGAGAAATTGATAAGATTTGATAAATGTGTGTAACTAAAGTCTTAAAAAATGCTTCTATACAATAAATAAAACTATTAAAACTTTACTCATAAACTAGAGAAAAGGGTTTCCAGGGTGTTAAATAAATCAGGAATTATTTGTGTAGGGTCAGTCACCCCCTTCCTGCTCTCTCCTCACTAGAAAGTTCTTGCTTAGAGGTATGGCAATGACCATGCTGAGGAAGGGTCAGGGTGAGAAGGGATGAACACTATAGAGAACCAATCCTCTAGCAGGCGGTATCCTCAGAATGGGGAAGCTTTGACCAGCTAGAGGGCAGCAGGGAATACTGAAATCTTTTGAGAGAAACGAGTGGGAACTTGGATTTCCTTGAAATGCAGTATATGCTGATACTTGACAGATCATATAAATGTGCAGGAGATGCAATTCAACGAATTTATGTGTTTGCTTACTATATGCCAGGGCTGATTGATTTGACAACTAGACATCACTACTCCTTGACCGTTACGAGAAGTTCAGCAGAGAAGAAATAGCAGGAGTAAATAGAGTCTGGTATGTGCAGAGAGGTATGCTTATAGTACAGAGAAGGGAGCGAATGGTTTTATCAGGAAAGTTAGGTGAAAGAAGGCTTTAGTGGGGAAATTGTTAGCAGGTCTTGAATAATACTGATTCTGAAAAACTGAATTAGCTAGGAAGATAAGGTAGAGGACTTTGGAACATCAATACTAGCTGAAGATTGTGGACACATATGGTGAGAGAGGTAGGTAGAGAAAGTTGAGACTAAGTCCGCTAGGTTAAGAGGCCCAGAGGTTTGGATCTTATCACTCAGGTGCTAGGAAACTGTTTTCAGCAGGAAACTATAGGATAATAGTGCAATTTAGATGTTGCTCAGAGACACTTTGGATTGGAGAAACAACAGCTAGAAGATCCACTGAGGGATGAAATGCTATATTCTAGTTGAGGAGGATGAGGTAAAGTGGTAGCTAGTAGGGACTGAGAGGCAAGAACAATATGAACTGCTCAGAAAGTGAAAGGAGATAACTCCCAATTGTGGAATGACAATTGCCCACCCAGAATCCACTCCCTACTCTCTCTTCCTTGAAGCCTGACCACCTCTGCAAATTGGGTTAGAACAAAATGTCACCTTAATTTTATATCAATTTAATTGGATTTTACATATTTTTTGCAACTGAAAGCACTCCTTAAGATGAAAAATATTTACATTATATGAAGACTACACATGTCAACATTAATAATCCATTTAAATATTTAGGAAGAATTTACTTTGGATGATGCATTAGTTATCTATCAATGCATAACACATTACCCCAAAACTTAGCCTCTAAAAAACAACAAACATTATTATCCATGGTTTTTGGAAGTAAGGAATACAGGAATGGCTTAGCCAGCTGGTTCTGGCTGAGGGTTTCTTATGAGGTTGAAGTTGTTAGCTGGGGTAATAGTCACATAAGAGGCTGGAGAATCCGCTCCCAAACTCACTTGGGTGACTTGTCAACAGTAGGTGTTAGTTTCTTGCCACATGGGCCACTCCACAGGGCTATACACATGACATGACAGGTGGCTTCCCTTAGAGCAACTGCTCTAATAAAATGAAATAAAAGAGCAAACCCAAGAGGAAGCGTAACAATCTAACCTAATCTTGTAAGTGATACTATTACTAAAAGTCACACAGACCAACCTAGTACAATATGGAAAGAGTTTACACAAAGAGCACTAGCAGATGGGGCTCAAAGATGCCATCTTGGAGGCTGGTAACCACAGACGAATTCAATGACTAGAACTACTGGGCCAATAGGTCTAAATATTTAAAAGTCTCTTAAAATACTCAGTCAAGTTGTTGTATAGAGAGGTTCTTCTGATGTGCAAACTGACCAGCCAAGTTTGAGGTTGTCTTGCAATTGTGTAGGATTATTGTTTTGTGAATTCAACAGGTAAAAAGTGACATTTAATTTAAATATGGGAAATAATCAATTAGACAACTGTATTTCATCCACTTATTTGTTTAAAAAAAATTACTGTTTCTTCTATGTATAAGACATTGTACTGGTGCTCATGCCAGTGAGCCATTTCAGTGAGTTCTTGTACTCCCAGTTCTTAAAAGTCTAGCAGGGAAGCCAGAGGATCAAATAGCCACACAAATCAATACATAACTACAGACTGAGAGACTTCCAATGGGGGGAATGAAAGTACTCCTATGGCAGCATATAACAAATGCAGCTGGCTGAGACTGGACTTTTGGGGATGGTGTACAGGAGGAAATAACACTCAAGCTGACATAGAAAGGATGGAAAAGGGGCAAGCAGAAAGAAGAAGTATATTCTAGGATGCAAGGACATATATACAAGGAGAATGGCATCTCTGAAATCAGAGAAGGCAACTGGGGCTGCTACGTAGACAGCAAGGGTAAGAATGGTACAAGGTGAGATTGGATCGATGGATTGGATGAAATTTATGCAGGGTCTTTTGTTTTTTAGTTTATTTTTTTTATTAAAATATTTTAAAATTTACATATACTTGCCATTAATTGTAATCCCCATGTATTCCCCATCACCATCTCACCAGTGC
>JAGFMF010011446.1:2661809-2696486 GCA_019455555.1 Galemys pyrenaicus | reverse complement strand
AACATAAGGGTGCAGGTATTCTTTTGAATCAGTGTATTTGTGTCTTTGGGGTATATTCCTAGGAGTGGGATTGCTGGATCATATGGAAGTTCCATTCCTTATGCAGGGCCTTTTGAATCACCTTCTAGATTTTGTTTTTTATCTCAAGAGTGATGGGGGGGGGGCTCCCTGGTGGTACAAGGGGTTAAGTCTTAGCACTATGAAGCTACCTGCAGTCACTGTAGCATGAGTTCGATCCCCCACCAGGGAGCTGACCCACATGGCGCAGCAGACCTCTCCTGACTTACCCGCTGCTCCCCTCAGCAGTGTGTTTCAGTCAATCCACCTGTTCTGCTCTCTACTCTGTCTCTGTTGAATCTTCTCATCCTTGCACCTCTGGCCTACACCCCAGCTCTTACATGCATAAATACAGTAAATCTTAAAAAAAAAAAAAAGGGCGATGGACTGTCACTGGGGGTAGCTATGGAGGCACAACACATCTGATTAGGATTTTAAGATCCCTGGTAGTGTGGAGAAAAAATAGGTTTGTATATAGGGAGGGGAAGGAGTAGGTTACAATAGTAGCTCAGGCACAAGATGATAATATTGTGGATGGTGCAAAAGGGGCAGCCAGGTTCTTACACCAAGGTGAGTGGGACTGTGATAAAAGCCAAGCTTCAGCCTGTGATTAGGTTATATGAGGTCATGAGGGTGGGGCCCTTATCTGATAGGATTAGTGTTCTTATAAAAGAGAGTCCAGAGAGCATGCTCAGTTTTCTTCCTGCCATGAGAGGACACAGTGAGAAACCAAGAATAAAGCTTCCACCAGAGACTGAATTGGCCAGAACCTGTATCCTGGAATTCTAATTCCAGAAATTTGAGAAAATAAATTTTTATTGTTAAAGCCCTCAAATCCATGGTATTTTGTTACTGCAGCCCAAGTTATTTAATATAGCTATCTCTATAAATCCTAGGATTCAACTAGTGGCTTTTGAAAGTCACTAGTTTATACCACCTTTCTACAATCTTTTAGATGAAGTAGGAGAGCCAAGGGAGTAAGTCTGGTGAGGGGCATAAGTAGTATTCAAGAAGACTGAAGTTTTTGACCTAAGTTTCTGGATAAATGGTGATACTCTGTGAACACAGAGAAGTAGAGTGCTTTGGAGGAAAAGCTCATATATCTGGACTTATATGAACTAAGTCTGGGATGCCCAAGAGACCTTCAAGTGGAAATTCTGAGTAAATACTTAAATACTTGGCTCTAGAGCTCAGAGGTGATCTAAGGTAGAGATATAAATTGGAATTCACTGGCATACAGACAAACGGTAATTGAAGGACTTCATTTTCTGAAGGTCTGTTCTTGCACTATGATCAGAATGGTAGTCTATCAAACAATTTACATGTTTAACAGTAACGTTTCATCTCTCAGGCAAACAAATTGGCTTTTAGGATGGCTTGCTATGATAGCTGTCAGTAAGTGACCTAGAGTATCTCTAAATGGTATACAAATCCAATTTAAACATTTAACAAACAAAAACATTCATCAACCAGACCCACTCTAAACTTGAGGGTCTACATAATCAAAAGGGTCATTATATATGCTGAGCTTTTTCAGGCATCAATAGCTTTTCTGCCTTCTCAATATCAGTGTCAACCTTCATTTTACCATCTTTGCATAGTTTATCTAATACTCCTATATTTGGCTTCTAACACTTTTATTTCACCATACATATGCCTGCATTTTCCTTTAAATAGAAACATTTTATGGATTAAATATATATATATATAAAGTACTATTTTTTAATGTGGTGGTAGGCACCAACATGTTTTATTATTATTTAAACTTCTTATATCTGTTATACATATTCTTGTGTGCTTTATACATTTCGTAATAAAAAAATACTTAAACCACACTTAATAACCTTTAAATTTGAATAAATACAACACTTTTATTTACAATGAGTGATTTAAGACTGGTTCTACTTTATGAAAAAAGGATGTTAGTAAAATTATAGGTATTTATTGTCACCACTACCAGCATCTTTAAAGTCTTGACTACATAAGTAATGTAAGCTTGAACAGATGCCCAGCAAACAATAAAGCATGGCACGGCATGTTTTATTAGCTCGTTAATACACGCCTTGGGTACAATGTAAGGGACAGGTTGTAAGTAAATGTACAAATGAAATATACTCCAGAGTATCTTAATGCTTTTACACAGTACTCATACTGTTTCACTTTTAAACCTCTTATAATATACATTTTCTTCTTAAGATAGTTTTTACTTGCATATATACTTGGGATATTTTTAACTGCGAAGAAAAGAAAATAAAGTTTTTCTATTTTTTTAATTTACCAAGGACAATTTTCAATATGAACTTTCTTCCACCTTGGTAACTTACCTCTTTGAACTCAAACTCACTGATTCTCTCTAGTCAACCTTTCCTACCCTCTTTCATCTTTTTTTTTTTTTTTTATGGCAACAGGCTGCATGGGCTGCATGATAATGCCTCCATATAATATAGTATAGTCCTCGCTGGCTACCCAAGGGCTGTCATCATGAACAACGCAGTAAGTATTCCAACCAGCATGTTCATGACCAACTGGTTACTTCAATGGAAACAAATGGTCACTGAGGCTCTTCATTCTAGGAAGACAAAGTACAAAAGACAGGAATTTGGGTGTAACTAATATGTACAAGACCACATTGGATGTCATCTTTTTATTTGGATCCATCCATTTTGGTGATAGCAAGACAAATAAATCGTTTCACAATTCATGAACCCGGAGATAGTCTTGCAAGACATGGTCTGGATAAGAAGAAGAGACCTCGAGAAAGCATTGAAAGGAATATAAAAAGAGAACAAAGAAATTTAGGGGGATTGCAAAGGCTACTATTAGCATTAGCCTAAAGGAGCAGAGTACAAGAATTTTATCTGTGGTAACTGTGCAGATGTTTCATGAGGATTATTAAACTTTAAGAAAAGTAAAAAACATCACCTTTGTGCTTCACTAAACTCCTAACATGACTCTCCTGAAATTCTAAATACCAAACCCCTGCTCTTTCCAGAATGGGGAGGATTGGCATTCCAGTTATTTTGTGATAGGTGCCCTGGAAGGCAGGTCCTCGGGCTTGAAAACTCTAGTCAACTCTTTAAATCAGAACCCTAAAGGCAAGTTTGGTCTAGACTTCCAGGTCACTACAAATTCTGTGACTCCATTTGACTCCAGTTCACTATTAGAAAAGCTAACCCCAAACTCAATGGCTTCAAAAAACAATCATTTATTATTACTCATGTTGTCTGTGGTTCAGCTGGGATTTAGTTAATCTAGACTGGAGGCTCTGCTTCTTTTTTTTTTTTTAATTTATGCATACAAGAGCTGGGGTACAGGCCAGAGTCACAGGAGGTGAGAGGATTCACCAGACAGAGTGGCGAGCTGAACAGCCAGATTAACTGAAACACACTGCTAACGGGAGCAGCGGGTGTGCGAGGCAGGTAGAGGTCCACTACTCTATGTGGGTCCCCTCCCTGGCCAACAGCAGGGATCGAACTTGTGCTGCAGTGGCTGCGGTCTGCTTCACAGTTTGTTGCTTAACCCACTGCGCCAGCAGGGAGGCCCCGAAGCTCTGTTTCTTATTACATGTCTCTGGGTTGGCTGGAAAGGCTATGTTTTTCTTGAACTAGCAGTCTAGCAAGGGCATGTTTGTCTCATGGAGATGACAGAGGTCTAAGAGAACCTCCTATTGGCTAAAGAAAGTCAAATTGCTGGGCCCATAGTTAAGGGGTATACAAGTACATCCTGCCCACGGTGGGAAGACATCACAGTTGCATGGCAAAGGACATGATTGTGCTGCATAGTAAATTACCGAGACTTAGTGACTTAAAGGAATAACAGACATTTATTATGTCTTACAATTCCTTGGGTAAGAAATTCAGCAATGGCTCAGTTGGATGATTCTAGTTTAGGGTCCCTAAAGAGTCTAGTTTAGTTTTCTATGGAAAACTAAAGAGTCTATATTCTGCAGAAAAGGAGACTGATATGGGTACAATTCCCTATATTTCTAATTGTCTATTAGTTTTTAAAATATATTCTTGTGCAAGGCAGTAAATTTTATGGGAAAATGCTGTTTGAAGGTATGGTGCTTAGCACCAAAGTAAAAGATTGTAATATGTAAAGAACAGGTTAAAACAAAGTAAATTGACTCAATTCCAGAAAATACCCAATAAAAGAGTAATGAAACAAGAGACAGAAACTGTAATCACTTAACAAGATGAGAGACAGGATACCTGCTGAACTCCTGGACCCTTGCCTTACATTTGTTTCCACTGCCAACAATCTTCTTTGTTGCTTCACACCTGTGTTATTTCAACACTCTTCTAATTTCTTTGGCTTTCAATTAATACTATTCATAGCTTCTATAATAATCTTTATTAGAGAACTTCATAAAGTATGAGATTCTACAGTGATTTCCTCCTGCTTACTATTTTAAATTCAATCTCTCCAATACAAAAGGCTAGCAACTGGTAGATCTACCAACTGGTTCATTTATCCCCTTTTAAATTATCACCCTTCTTTATTAAGGCCCTTTTGCTCCAGGTCTGACTTCAATTTTGTCTCCATCTCAGCTCTGAATATATATGTACCTGATCTGTTTAGCACAGCTGCTAATACATAAGAGGTGTTCAGTAACATTTGTTGAATGAGCATGCCTACAGGAATAACTAAACCTAAAATAGTTATAAATTTCTGTCTTTAGTTTTAGTTGAACTTGTGTCCAAAGCACCTTCATATTTGTATCACATATATTTCTGTAACATCCGTCTATTTTTGTAACTTAACTTCAACCATTTTTCTGGGCACTTTCTTTATATTCCTTGCATACATTTATCTGGTTGTTCCCTCAGGACTTTGAGTAGCTTCTTCTTCCTGAAAAATTTTCCCTCCAAAAAAGGGATCGCAGCTTAAAAGTTATTTCCTCAGAAAGGACCTCCATGAACATCTTTGAACTTCCTCAATCATTTACTATCACTTGTCTTCTATTTAATTCTTTGTTGTGCATTATTATGATCAGTTATTTTTCTCATTCATCTATTTATGTATTTAATTATTTATATTGGTCTCTTCACTTATGTATAAACTAGGAGAGCAAAAATGACTTGTTCACTGAGCGCTGTATCACTAGTGTCTGCCACATGGCAGATGCTCAAAAGAAGTGTTAAATGAATGAATGAACAAACAGATCCAACTTCCCAGGCAAAGCTCAAAGTCAATTTCCTGAAACAAATAACCTCATCAATTTCTCCTAATTAATTTCTACCACATCTTTAAAAATTCAACTTAAAAGAATGACCAAGAAGCTTCCTCATTTGATCAAGGAGAAAGAAGAAAGTAGAAATACAGAAGATGTAAACTGGTGAATTGAAAGCACACCAACAGAATTTGTCCAAATGAAGTGCAAAGAGAAAATACAGAGAGAGAGAAGTAAAAAAAGCACCAGAGGTTTCTTATGCTTTAAGCAGCCTATTACATATGTAATTGGAATCCCTCTGAGAGAGCAAAACAAGAAATATTTGAAGAAATAATGACCAAATTTTCCAAATTTGGTAAAAACAATAAACAGATCTAAGAAGTTCAGTGGACCCACGTGCAAGAAATAGTAAAAGAAAGAAAAAGATTCCAAAGCACATCATAATGAAATTGTTCAAAATCATTAAGCAAAAGGTAAAAGAATATTTAAAACGTTAGCCAGAGAAATTTTAAAAAGTAAGCACAGAAGAATATAGATAAATAGCTTTCTTGTTGGAAACATTATATATGAGGAAAAAAGGAAGCAACATCATTAAAACACAGAAAGAAAAACAACGGCAATCTTGAATTCTATAGCCAGTGATATAGCTTTCAAAAACAAGATGAAAAAAAAGATTTTTTCAGACATACAAGAGCTCAAGAAATTAATTACCAGCAGATAGGCACTGTAAATAATGTTAAAAAAAAAAACTTTTAGGAGCAGAATCCCTAACAGGGAAATGGTATGCTGTTCCCCACCTCAATACCAACCTCAGTGTTGCATAATAATTATGTTAAAAAGACTTTAGATTTGAAGGTCTTTGAATTCAAAGCCAATTCTGCTAAAATATAAAATATTTAGTGTATACAACACGATGGAATACTATTCAACAATCAAAAAAGAAAAACTAGACGCATTCATAGGAACATGGATGGAACTGGAAGGGATTATGCTCAGCGAATTAAATCAGAAGGCAAAAGAAAAATACCAGGTGGTTCCTCCCCTAGGAGGAAAATAAGGGAACCAAACAAGAATCAAGGAAAGGAATAAGAACAACAATAATAATAACAATAAAGATACAAAAACCAAAAATGAAAAGACAAGGACAAATTGGGGACACTTGGTAGGGAGAGGGGAAGGGGAGGGTTGAGGGCAGACGGGAGCATGAGGGACTGAGGTGATGGTACACTGGTGAGATGGTGATGGGGAATACATGGGGATTACAATTGATGTCAAATATAAACAAACAAACAAACAAATAAATAAATAATTAGTGTACACACGAATAACATGAGTACAAAGCATAAGGCATAGATTGACTGGGGAAATTTTTAAGTGGTCATTTGACCACTTAAAATGCTATATATATATATATATATATATATATATATGCTTCTTCAATTAGCTAACAGTAAAAACAGGAATGGAAAGGGAGAAGGGAAATGAAATACCTTGAGTTAAATGATTCGTTCTCTTTGGGCCCCTTTCCTCCTTTACCTCCACTTTGCTACCCTCCCCCTCTGGCTGCCACAGTTTTGCAGTCAGATGTTAAGAGTTTATTATTGATTTGGCTTTGACTAATCCTAAATTATATTTTTGTCTATTTCACATATAAGTGAAACCATTTTATATTTGTTTTTCTCCTTCTGACTTATTTTGCTTAGAATTTTCCTTTCCTGTTTCATCCATGTTGTTATAATTGGCAAGAGTTCATCCTTTTCTATAGCTGAGTAGTGTTCCAGTGTGTGTGTGTGTGTGTGTGCATGCACCACATTTTTCTGATCTATTTCTCTGTCCTTGGGTTCTCAGGTTTCTATAACCTAGCTATTCTAAGTAGTGCTGCAATGAACATAAGAGTACACAGAGTTCTTCGAGTATTTTCATATTCTTTGGGCAGACATCTCGGAGTGGAATTGCTCAGTCATATGGTAGGTCTATATTTTAATATTCTGAGGACCCGCCATATTTTCCATCAAAGCTAGACAAAATGACTTTTTACTGTAAGGAAGAAATGGATCATAAATTAGCAAATACACAATTATTATCTTTTAATGACTAAAAGAATGAATTTCCTAAATTACTATGAATCTTTACGTGATCACAATTTTACTATAATCTGTTAAGTATTACTAATATTAATTAATCATATACATTTTCATAGTTTTGAGGATTATGCATTTACTCTATGAACTTCTCCTGGAGAAGGTGGCTTTGAACATAACTTGGTAACTTACTCACCATTTGCTTTATTTAATGCATGTGCCCTAATCACACAGACACTACCCTACAGAAAGCTGTATATATATTACCCAAATTCTCCATCACTGCATTAAGTCACCATAAAGAAAACAGACAGCTATTATGTCTTTTTGCCCCTAGAGAAATGAAATGTTTTGCAGCTTACTTTAAATCACAAAGCAATTCTTTTGTATTCTGAATTGGCCCAAAGCTACGGAGATTGTGCAACTCACTTCCCACAAGACCTCTACTGTGGCTGTTTCTCAAGCATGCCAGAACATGAAAACCTTGAAGGCACACCATGTGGGGCAGTGCTCTCTCTGCCTCTGAAGTAATTCCTGAGCCAACTTAGAAAAGCCAAATTCTGAAAAGGTATTGCAAAAGCAAGCACACTTGGGTGATGGGGAAGTCAGCATTTTTCTGGTTAGGAAGGGAAATAAAGTTAACCCAAATTGGACTTCGGGCACAAATGAAGGTATCAAGAAGTACCATCGTTGCTTCAGTTCAACTATGCATATTTGTGTTCATTATAAGAAAAAAAACCTGCCCTTTAAATCATTTGGGTATATACAGAAATGTAACTGCTTACAAAAGATCTCAAATTCTTTAAAGGTCTGATTTGGGTTAGGGGGGAAAAAGGACAGATGAATAATGCATTGCTACAGATCTATTTTGAGTAAAACTTTAAGTCGGCAACTAGTACTTGCTAAGTGACTATTCATGTATGAGAAACCGTCCTTCAAAGTTTTTGTTGCTTCCTTTATTCTCTTTCCCAGGAAGAAACAAATTATATGGGACTACTTATAATAGAAAAACCTGGGTTCTGATCATGTTACTGTCATGACATGCATAAACAACTTCCAGGCACTATTATTTCCAGCCACTTGTCACCTCTGAGTTTTAGGGGTTTCTCTATAAAGTTTATGTAACAACAAATGTTATACCCTTTGTAAAGAAATACCTGCAAAGTGATATTTAAGCAGTTATTACTGTTGATGCTATCAAGTCTGCCAGGCACATAGAAAAGTACTTAATTAAATACTTAGAAAATTTGTTCATGAACTGGTCTAATTATAGGGAACAAATGGTAAGAACAGAACCTTACCTAAGTCAAGAACCTTAGTCAACAATATTTTCACTTGAAAATGAAGATATTTAACTATAAAGTATTAATATCTTACATGGAACTAAATTGAACACCTTGGAAATATCCCAGGGGGAAACAATGCCTCCATTGCCAGAAGGGGTCACTCTAATCATCGCATATTGTAGGATCTCAGGTATGGCAGACATATGTCAACAAATCAGGTCTTGTCAGAGGCAGGAGAATGAGAGGGTAAGAGCTTGCACTCTGGAGTTGGAATCTTAACTGATAAGTTGTTTGACTGTGAAAAAATTAATCTCTTCTAAACCTCAGTTTTCACATATGCAAAATGGGGATAGCAAAAGACTGCCAGTAGGGTTTTTGTAAAGATGAAATAAAGAAACATAGACTATGCCGTAGTGTTATCTGCTTAGCTACTGTCTTTATCACAATATATAAAGTTGGTTTTCTGTGAGTGGAACTTTACCAGGAGTCAATTCTTTGATAAACTACTATTAATCCTCAGCCATGGTAGTAAACTATGGCATGTTTTTGGAAAACACAGCAAAGGGGTCTACTCTGGTCATATACCTGCCAGGTGCCCACAAACCAATATGCTGCTTAGGTGAGCTTAGATATGTCTACGGGGAACTGTGGTTCCCTGAACCAAATGTTAGCAGACGTCTGAGGTGTTCTTCATAGTTCACTAGCCAATCTCTGAACTATCTGAGTCTCCAGGTTATACTTTAAGATATTTTATCCAAGTTGCCAATGCCCTGTATTTCACTTCCAACAAAATTTATCTTTCCTTTTTTTCCAAATGCAAATGTCGAAAAGCTTAAGATGTGGATACATGCATATTTGTTCTAATTTTGCAGTGAGTGAGATCTTGCTACTATAGAAGCTAAAGAAGTTAGAATAATGAAACACTTAATAGGAGCCTTTATACTAGTACATACCATGTGAAATGATGGTGGTGGGCAATGAAGCAGCTGCTTCACATTCAATATCCTAGTGAATGAAATAAGTGCATTTTAAGGAAATAAAACCTAACCCTTCTTGAGATGTCCTGCTAAATGAGTCATAAAACCTTAATTCTAGATCTATAAAATTAATCAAAGCAACCCAACTGTGCATTCATCCTAGTTCGTATCATAGAGAATTTAATAATGCAGTAAATTCTGGATCTTGGATATAAAAGACATCCTCCCTCATGCCCCAACAGTAACCTCTTGGGATCATGATCACTGTTTTGGGACATGGCTCCCTTCCTTTGGAGAAAGTCTGGGCCCAGGCACCTCAGCACTATCTGCTCCTCCGGCCGCGCCACCAGCCTGCCTGCCTGGTGACAGCGCTACCGGCCAGCCAGAAGCATACTGGCATCTGCTGGGCTGCTGCAGATTGAACAGACTGTGAATCCATCCAGAGGATAAGAGGTTGTTTTAATTGGCTAAATCTGCTATGTACTAAGCGTATGGCCATGAATTTGTAGCCAAAACACTAATCTAAAAAAAAATGTCATGTACAATTTAAATACAAAACACAAATGACATTTTCACTTGTCAATTCTAGTTTTACCATGAGGATTTTTAACCTAACATTTTATAATGACTACAGAATCCTTACCTTTGCTGAAGTAGAATTTTCATGATATACTCCTTGTACCAGATCCATAAGAGCACTTGCTATAAGTTCTACAACCTAAAAGAGAAGAAAAAAACTTATTCCTATTTTTACCTCAGAATTCTTCAGAAAGACAAGCAGCAAGGCAGTAATTGTGCTTGATAGAAAAAACTGGGTTATCTGTAAAGATCCTGGCAAACAGCACGGCCCACCTGGATATTTGAACTACAATCCAATTTTTTGGCATAATTTAAGCAAAAAAAAAAAAACAACTTATAAGCACAATATATAACTGATATACATTAAAATCTACTAATAGCCATTTTGAACATAAGCTTCAATGTCAGACAACTAATGAAATCTTTATTTTCTATATATTTATTTCTGTTGGGGGGATATGTTTCCAAAATCCTCATTCTCAAGAGTTAATTTTCATATTTAATACAGATAAGAAAAGCAAAAGAATGGTTAACCTTTCAAATGTGTTAAATCTGTTGTGCTTAAAATATACTGAGATATATTTAGTGTAGGGTCCCTGGGTCACATGTATCATAAACAGTGAAAATTTTGACAGAACCACAGTACTGAAATTGTATTTGTCAAATCTGTATTATTTTTAAGACTTAGGCTACTTAAAAAAACCCAGCAAAATCAAAAGCTTTGAACTTGTTCCAGAATGTAAAGCAAGTACAAAACAGTAAATGGTCTCTTTGGAGCTACTGTACAATTTTGAATTATTTGCATAAATCATCTTAATTTAAGAGGCTAAAACACTAGTATTTATTATAATGTTCAATGCTGCTGCCATTTCAAACACGAATTCCTCAAGGCAACCCCATTTGCTGCTTACAAAGTCTGAATATCTTGTGTATTTAGCTTCCTATACTATGCAGTCCTATATCTGATTCCCACTCTTTGCTTCCTAAAACTTAGCCCTGTTCTGATTGAATTAAAGGATTTGGTTTCAGCTTTTATCATTCCAGTAATTGAAGACATTATTAAGCCAAAGGATACAGACCCAAACAACAAGACACTTCAATCCAGGTATGCTGGATTTAATAAACATTTTTTAGAGGCAAATTACATTAATTTGTAGAAAGACTTGCTTTAAAATTTTAACACATGACCATTTATCTCCAAATTTATATTTACATTCATACTGCAAAACATACACAAGACTGCTGATATGGAAATTTTGCTGATTAAAGGCTTTTTTTTTTCTTTTAGCTCTACAGATGGGTTAATTTGTAAGACCTATACAAAGTCTTTTTATTTTTTTTTTTTAAATCACATTGCCCTTTTGGTAACCAAATACTTAAGAAATATTGTAGCAATATGAGCTGTAGAGGAACTGGAAGGACAATGATCCTACAGTGTTACCAGATGTGTTGAGTTATTTAAGTGGGGAAGAGCGAAAAATGAATGGATTTTTTCCCCCTGAAGGTATCAGATAAGCCCTATTCCCAAATCCAGGAGGATAGAGTATCACCAATAGGTCTATGAAAGACTGTAACTAAATGCACAGCATCAGATTGGATTACAGTTTATACAAGCAACATCCCAAGATCCCCCTGATGGCTGGACACATAATACAGATCAATCACTCACTAAGAAATGTTATGGTTTTGAAACAGTTTGAGCTCTGAGGCCAGCACTGGTAAAATGAAGAGGGATTTACAAAAAGAAAATCTAACACTAAATGTCAAAATAATGGCATGAGCTTTTTAACAATGAATCTGGATCTTGATAACTAGAGTGTTCCTTTCCTCTACTTCCCTAAAATTCCAGACCAGGCAGAGGCAACAAATATATTTTATTCTCCAATCTTTTCCTCTTAATGTAACTAGCAAATACAGTCAGACAAATTCACAATTTATAAATGACTTGTACTTCCAAATGGCCACACTTACTTGAGCAGATCATACCTCCAGTCAGTGACAACCATCAAGGAAAAAACTTTAGACTTCCCTAGGCTTTACAAGTAAGTAGATTATGAAAAATAGGAATAGTCTAGGGATATAGAATATCTTAGGTAAGAATGATTTTCCCAGTGCACACATAAATCTCATTTCATTGCCTAAAATGTTTATTTAAAAAGTATACCAAAGAGAGGTGTTTAAGTACCATCCACCTATGAAGTTGCAATATTTCTAGAAGGAACACAGAACTATAAGTCACACATATTTCAACAGACCATTTTAATGATTTAATCTTTTTTTCATTACTTGGCTTACTACTACAGGTATTCACCTCTGCAATATACATCTATTGTGCTTAAATATAAGTAAGCCTTCCAAAGTGGTGGTAAAGATAATGGCAGGTAGAAGAGACTTCAGAAACTAATTGTCAGACCTCTAGAGGCTAAGAGTATAAGCTCCAGATTTCTTGCTGCTTTAGCTAGATAAGAGTAAACATTAGAAAGAGTCAAGGTTTGTTCCTCACATTAGAGGGTGAGGGCTGGGAAAGGGGCAGTGATAAAAGAGCATAATGTTAAACACCCTATGGAACCCAAAAGATTAGAAGACTGTGATCAAACTGGGAACACCAGGAGTTAGACGGTCTACATTCTACTTCAATGTTTTCTACTAATTTCATTGTGTGATTCGGAGCAAATCCATTCATTTTTCTGAGCTTTATGGTTTTCCTTAAGTATAAAATGAGGTAAGTTTATAAAATATAATTGTTCACTGTCCCGTCAAGTTCTAAGACCCCAAGCTTCTAGAAATGCAAGTTTCAATATTTAATTAGGCATGTAAATTTGAGAACTACTTTTTGGTAAACCTTGATCAGACATTTTTGTCCATGCTATTATTTTTATCTGTTATTTTTCTTCATATGGACCTTTCCCTCTGTCTGACCTCTACTTCACTTTTTTTTTTCAATGAAACTTTTTGTGCCCAAATCCTCTTGGTTCTAAAACCTAGAATCATAATGAAACGACTTCCTTATTTAAACAATTTTAAACTGCTTCCAATTTTTAAACCATATGACTGGTGGCCCACCCAGCAGTTGCCAAAGAAATTCCAGTTGGGTTCATTAAAGGACAGCTGCTGAGTTCTAGGTCTTGAAGGCTTTAATGTTCAGGAATAATTCATACATATCTGTTCAGAATGCTACCAGGTTTATGGGCAAAGTTGCATCAAATAATGGCACTAGTTTGCCACACTGTTTCCTTTTCTAATGAATAAAATGTATGGAGCACTTACAGAGAATCTGGAACACAGTAAGACTCAGTGTTAACTTATTCTTCCATATCACTATTCTATATTCAATGCAAGTAATGGACAAAGGGCAGAGTACCAAAGCACTGTCTTTTACATTGTGTCCAAATATTTTGGAAGAAAGTAGGTTTTAATTTAACAACAGAACATGTACAAAGACTATTTTAACAAAAATTAGAGACTGCTTCAACACTGACTTGTGTTACCCTAAAACACTATTTCAAATTATATGACTATCACCATCAAATTAGAGTTTACTTTAGTTATGCAGAGAATAATCAAACAGGAGATAAGTTTCTTCATTTCTAGAGGTTGCAAGACTAGAACTTCTTACTTGTACATGCAAATGAAAAATACTTTTCTCTTTAATTTGTGTCACATGTTTAAAACTTGATGCTCTAGCAATGCCATCCACTAACCTCATTTTCTAAGCAACATCATAAATTTCAGTGAGCCAAAAGTGGTAACTACTCACAATGTCAGTATTATGAGCTCATCTGGGGTACCAGGGAGAAGGCTGAATAGGAAATTAAGTGGACAGTGAACATCTAACTGCTATTTTCAAGCAAACTGTTGATCTTTCCTACTTCAATCACTACCTCCTCACCAAGATAAGGAATAGGTAATATCCAGACACATCTGAACCTTAGCACAATTATAGATTTGTAATAATTGACCTTTGGAATAAATTTCTTAAACAGTTAATTTTCAGGGCAAATCTCACCAAGCTCAGGGGAATATGTATGTAATTGCTTCATTCGTTATCTTTTGGCAAGGGTAACTACCATTCAACCATTTTTATTTAACTGAAAAACTAAAATGATATATTCCCTCAGAAACAGTGCTATAATGATTATGCCCTGAGCCAATAATAAAATTCTCATAAAAAATAAAAATTGAGGGCAGTGGATGTGGGGGATATAGGGGGAGAGGGTAATAATAAGAGAAGAAAACTGACCAAAAACTATCTTCACTTACACTATCCTCTTCTATGTTCACTATACAAAGAGATCTGTAACATATTCTTTTGTTTTTGTTTTTTTTAAAGATTTATTTATTTATGCACATAAGAGCTGGGGTACAGGCCAGAGTTGTGGGAGGTGAGAGGATTCACCAGACAGAGTGGGGAGCAGAACAGGCAGACTGACTGAAACACACTGCTGAGCGGAGCAGCGGGCAAGGCAGGAGAGGTCTGCTGCGCCATGTGGGTCCCTTCCCTGGCCAGCTGCAGGGATTGAACTCATGCTGCAGTGACTGTGGTTTGCTTCACAGTGCACTGTTTAACCCACTGCGCCACCAGGGAGGCCCTGTAACATATTCTTAAAGGGAAAAAACTTGGTTACAAATCAAAATGGCATGGTAAGTATTTCAAAAATAAAAATGAGGTCACTTATGGGTTCATATATGCAAAGGAGACAACAAAATATTAATAACGATAATTTGTAAGTGGCAAGAGTCTTAGTTAAAATTTCTTATTTTTCTGAATTGCTTAATTCTTATAATCGCTAAATTTAGTTGCTTTAAATTTATATTATACTTTCTTCACCCTTTTAAACTGCTTTTACAATTAGATAAAACAATAAACTTACTTTTAAAGGGTAGAGTCGGGGGGAGGGTGCATACCATGTTTTTAGTCTCAGAGAAGATTCAAGCTAAGCCATACACACAACTTGGTTTATGGAATATATCAATCAACAGTTCTGGAGTAGCAAAAATAAGATCAGTAAATGGGTTAAGAATTCTGTGTAGATAAGTTGCACCTTTCTCAATAAATGTAATTCAGGAGTACTGTTAGTTAACATTTGGTAGATGGAATAGACTCAACAGAGTTGTAGATGTTTAAGCAAAAGAGTACACATTCTAAATTCAATGTAAAATACAACCAAATCTAGAAAAATGTCAATTATAAATTAATGTGGCTCAATTAAACCGCCAGCAAGCATAAGCTATCCAAATTGATGTGTGATGGTATATAGTTGCATTTTAATTCATTTTAAAAAGATTGCTACATATTTAATTTGCTCGGTATATAAAAACTATGGAGATTATTCCAATTTATAATCCTCTTTTAAAAACTTCCTCTGGAAAGGTTATTTTAATGACACTTTTTACCATACTGTGGAATGACAAGACAATGTGTGATCCATCACTCTATTTAGGAGGCAAATGAACATACAGCCCCTCACCCTTTACTACTCTTAACAGCTGCTAGCAAAGGAAACAGTCATGAGTGTGCACGCATCTGCAGTGCTGATGGCATTAATTACACACAAATTTATTACAGTTCTCTCCCCACCCCCAGGAACAAAACAGCAATGCATGAAGCAGTAGCAAAGGTAAAATGCCCTTGGGGAAGAATTAATTCTCCCATACATCTTGAGAGGAACAAAAGATGGGTTTAGCGTAAATATGTCCTTTTCATAGAGCTCTGGCATTTGAAAGGATATTGTCAAGAATTTTTAAGTCACAAAAACTATATTGCCATTGAAAATGTCTAACAGAAAAATAGTTTCATACATAAAAGACGCTGAATAGATTGCTAATGGTAACCAGAGTAGTTAGTGTCACTCTTCATATAAATGAAACACAAATTATCTGAGGCACATTTAAATGTGGAAAGATTTATATTACCAAGTTAAGGTAGGAAAGGAATGGTTAAGGACTAGCACACTCCCACAGAGACCAATAATAACATCTAACATTTGTAAAGCACTTTATCATTTACAAACTGGGTTTAATCAAACTATCTCGTTCCAGGTGGATTCAGTCTCCAGTGCTCAGCGTTTCCAGGTTGGCAGCTTCAGTGGAGATGCGACCTCTGAAAAAAACAGGGAGCAGAAGCAGTGGCCAAAAAAGGGGGAATCGACTCACCCACCACCTGGGCACAAACAATCCAGATGAGCCCTAATCTGCATGCTGATTAATATAAATGAGTGGCTTTAATAAAGCCATTGATGAAGTCTAAGAAAGAATGGCTCTCTCCACTCCTTTCTCTCAGACAAAGACCAGGTTTAATGAAGACAATGATGAAAGGTCTGTTGCAAAAAACACATCACTAACTCACAGGAGTTCTGGAGGAAGCTTCTAACTTAGATTTTTGAAAGGAGCCTTTTCAATGCTGCCAAAAGTGTAAGGCCATGCTTATTTGTGGGAGGGATGACAATCTGTTCTAGTGAGCTGGAAGTTCTTTCTGGCTAAGGGGGAACAGCAGAGAGAGAAATGGCACTACCAGTAGGACAGGTGCAGCAAAAACTAAGCAAATTGATAATCTTAATTTTTAATTTAGAACAGCTGATACATTGGTTTATCAACTCTAACTACTGGTAACATTTGTCAAAAAGGGTTCAGAAAAATTCAGTGAATTAAAGAAAAGTGTAAAATCACAACTGATGAAACTTAAAATTGCCCACAAGTCCCGGAAAACTGCTTGAAAATGATGTGTCGAAATTTAATATTCTATTGCCTAGAGCATTCATTCCATAAACATTTGAGGACAGCCTACTATGTGTTTGGCATTGTGCTAATGAAACTAGTTATGACCTTACAAAAAGATAAGCCACTAATGTGTCTTTGCTCACTTAGAAGGTTAATACTCAGATGAGTTGCATGACTTGGGGCCTCAGCTTGCTTATCTAGATGTCTGCACTTAGTCAACAGTAAGCCTATGACCAGATATAGCTAAGTGAGCAGCACTATACATTTCTTAAAAACAATTGTGAGAAATAGTCAATTGTTAACAAGCCAAAAATATGGATTTCTTATAATAATGATAATAAAGTAATCCCAAAAGTTGAGTTCCCGTTTTAATTTCATAAAGGTGTACGTTTCTTGGCCTACTTTTGTCACTGAATTATGACAAATAATTTTTTATTTCAACAACGAAAAGTGGCAGATAATTTAAGATGCTTATATTGAGGTGAAATTTTTCATAAAAAATGAAGAAAAAGAAGATAGCTAAAAAAATAGCTTGGTTGCATCAAAATATATTACTACAAAAACTGTAAACAGCTGTTTAGCACTGAATGCTTGCTTAGTCATGAAACAAAGTAATTCTGATTTTACCATGCAAGTTACTTGCTTTATTTTCCACCTTCTTCAGTTGCCTTATTGCTTGTGAAGTGTATTTTGCTAAGGATGCTCCTCACCAGTACATTCCTTACTTGGAGGGACTGTTGTTCCTTGTTTTGAATAAATTTTCTCAGAGAAAAAACAATTCTCAGAGAGAACTATGCCCATTATTTCAGTGATCTGCCATTTTCTCCCATATGGCTAAAAACTTCTCTCTTGCTTTCAGTGGTTCTTTCACTTGGGGGTTCTCTCAGTGATGTTCAGTAACTTCCTGGTGGCCTTCCTAGTGGCACAAGGGGTTAAGGTACAGCACTATAAAGCTATCCATAGCCAATGGAGCACGAGTTCCATCTCAGGACAGGGAGGTGACCCACATGGCGCATCAGACCTCTCCTGTCTTGCGTGCTGCTCCCCTCAACAGTGTACTTATGTCTATCCACCTGTTCTGTTGCCCACTCTATCTTGGTGAATCTCCCCTCACCCCAACCTATGGCATGTATGCCATTATGCATAAATAAATACATCTTTAAAAAAAGAAAAATATTGCTTCCTAAGTATAATTTTATTAAAAAAGTTAATACTACCTTAGAGGAAAAACAAGTTAATGACAGGAAACTTCAGAACATCAAAATCATAGTATAGTACTTAAATCAAATGAAATTATATTGCTGGTTAGAACACTGGCTAATAGTATCAGCTTGTCGGCACATCTCACCATCTCAGCTGCTTTGCTACTTCTCTCTCCCACTGCTCTCACTGCTACTAGTTGGTACTCTCGCTATTGGCCGGTACTGTTGGTCCTGCTACTTGTTGGTCTTGCTGCTCGTGTTGGTCAGTTCATCAGTCCCTTAGTCCTTTACTTGTGTCAGTAGTGGGTGAACTCTGAGTCGTCCTCTTTCAGTCTGCTGCCTCAGGGGTCATGGGATGGTTCTCGTGGGCTCTCCTCCTCCACTTGAGGTCTTGTCCCGCAGCTCCTGGTCCTGTCCACCTCCTGCACTCCTGCAGCATCTTTGGCTCTTCCCGCAGCATCTTTGGCTTTTCCTGCAACTCCTGGACCTCAGCCACCTCCTGAGCTGCCATTTCTCCGCCAACATTATATATTCGTGGCCTGCCACCTCAGTCCCTCCTGCAGTCTTCTTATGGCTCTGCACCCATCTGCATCGAACCATCCTGCCGACTACGCCAATTATAGTGGCAGGAAGGTGGCACAGGGAAGGTTTGGGACAGTTCTAGCAGACAAAGTAAAAGAAGGAGTCTTGGAGCCCTCGGTGGCTTTTACGCTTTTTATTGTCAGAGGTGACCAGGTACATGGCATGCAGGGGTGCTGGGCTGGGGGGGCGGGAAGCTGGCAGGCCTCCCAGCCCCCGGTGCATCTCACCCTCTCAGCTGCTTTGCTACTGCTGCTTGTTGGTTTTGCTACTCGCATTGGTAGGTACCGGCATCCTCATGACACCACCCATATAAGCCTGTGTCCAAACTCAGGTGCACCCATTTGCGCATGCCCACCTAGGCTTGCACATAGCACTGCAGGTGTCCATCATTATACCAATGGCAGGAGGGTGCAAAGATCTGATCGTTCTCTGACCCTATACAACTTTAAAAAAAAAATTAATTACAACCTACAGTAAGAACTGTATTTTACATCATGACATAGAACATGTACATCTACATGTATATGTGTGAAAGTAAATGAAAAAGGGTTCATAAAAACTTCATTATCCTCTATTTTCAATAGTATTACATTAAAAAATATTGATAGTGATTTGCTAAACTGATTTCATAAACCACCAATAAATAGGAAGTGATCTGATTTAAAATATTATCTTACATTATGCTGACATATGTCATGTTTAACTCTTAACCTTGGTTAGTTATCTTAATTGTATACAAAGTCTCCAAATTTTTGACATGCAGCTTAAATACTGTCATTCAGGAATATATTCTTAATGATGTTAATTTATCTGCCACTGAATATAAAATAGGTTAATGCTTGGGTATTGTGGGGTATATTCTGTTAGGATGCATTTCAATTTTGTTAGTTTATATCCCTTATTTTAACTCTTAGTTTTGATCCTATTCGTTTCATGAAAACAACTTGGCTTAGAGCACATGTGGCCAAAGAGTTAAAATTTTCAGGATTTTTCTGGGAGACACACACGCGTCTTGCAAATTCCAGGGATACCATGTCTTTTGGGTAACAAAGTTCACTATTCAATTCAATCAGTTCCTCTTCAAATTGGGCCACACTAAATGGCAGATGTTTGTAATTTAGAGACATCCCAAGGTTTATACTTCAAAGGCAGTCACAGAAATAAAAGCATGACTCATATGCATTAAAATCCATGCATCCTGTATAAAACTATAATTGTACTTCTTCCAATACCTTCACAGCTCTTCAAAAATCTGTGATTCAGTGAAATTCTAAACACAATGGCCCTATTTGTACTGAATTTTAAAATACTAGGTAAATCCTTTTCTCCTTAAAAAAAATTCAGGTAGCAGAAATTTGAGTTTTATTGTACCCTTTAATCTAATAATAGATACCCTTAGATTAGAAATTTTTGAATCTATCACAGATATTCAACTAGCTTTTAAACTGGAATTTCCAATGCTTAGCACAAGGTACACAAAAATCACCAACACTCTTCTAATATGTGAGTTAGTTATATAAATCATAACTTTTTGAAAATAAATTTAGTTATCACTGTTCGATCTCTATTTTCAGAATTTAAATTTGACTTTTTAAAGTACAAATGAGAGCATATAAAGCTTCATCATCATAAGTGTGCCATAAAGATGGGTACCCAAAAGTAGTGATACTTTTGGGTATTGCTTCAGACTGCTGAAATATGCATGGAAGTGTTCAGATCACTGACATTTATAAAAGATTTTGGATCCTTTATTATAGCTGTGATTTTATTAGCAATTTTTCTTGATTCCTTTGTTTTTCTTCACATTTCATGGAGTTTTCAGGATGTGGTTATACACTGTAAGCTTAGACTCCTACAAATACTCAGAGTTATAAAATTTGGACGTTAGCAAGGATGTAGCGGGTAAAGACAGTTCTGCCTTTATTTTACAGGGGAGAAACTAAGAAAATAAGTTACTTGTGCTTATCAGTTATCTCTCTAAAATGTCTTATTCCGATTGATGTCTGTTTGAAATACTTATATTTTAAAACTATAGTTGTTTAAGATACAAATTCCAGGCTCGGTAACTGTAAAATTGCTGGCAAAAAGGGTAGCAACGCTCTTTGTTGGTTTGTTAGTTTTCTACTTTGGTTAATGTAGGGTTAGAGCAATCTTTCCACCCTCCCACCACTGTGATGATGGACACCTGCGGTGCTGCGAGCATTCCAGGGTGGGCATGCGCAAGTGGGCGCACCTGGGTTGGACACGGGCTTAAATGGGCGGCTTCATGAGAACCAACAGGACCGACAGTACTGACCAACATGAGCAGCAGCAGAGAGAGAGAGAGAGAGAGAGAGAGAGAGAGAGAGAGAGAGAGAGAGAGAGGAAGATGTGCTGGGGGCTGGGAGGCCTGCCAGCTTCCCGACACCCCCCACCCCCGGCAACCCATGCCTGCCATATACCTGGCCACCTCTGACAATAAAAAGCATAAAAGCCACCGAGAGCTCCAAGACTCCTTTTCCTTGACCGGTCTGCCCAAAACCATCCCGAACCCTGCCCAGTGTGCCGCCCTTCCTGGCCACTACAGTTAAACATGAGGATTTGGGAGCCAGATCGCCTGGATTTAGACTGCAGCTCTACCACTTATTAGCAGTGTTACTGCAAGGAAATAATTTAACTTTTTCTGTGCCTCAGAAGAGATTTAAGTGGGTTAATATACAAAAGTACTTACACCACTACCTATACTACACAGTAGCACTGAAAAAAAATGAGTTAATATCATTTTGAAATGCTCAATAGCAACTTTAATAAATATTTAAATTATGAAATTTCTAATTCATTTTTTTAAAGATTTATTTATGCATACAAGAGCTGGGGTACAGGCCAGAGTCCAGGGAGGTGAGAGGATTCACCAGAGACAGAGTGGGGAGCAGCACAGGCAGACTGACTGAAACACACTGCTGAGGGCAGCAGGGGGCGAGGCAGGAGAGGTCTGCTACGCCATGTGGGTCCCCTCCCAGGCAGGCGGCAGGGATCGAACTTGTGCTGCAGTGGCTGCGGCTTGCTTCATAGTGCATTGCTTAACCCACTGCGCCACCAGGGTAATTAAGACATTAAAATAAATAGGGTAATTAAGACATTAGGTAAGTATCTGGAGAAAAAGATCTGAACCTGCAATTCTGACAGGCAAAATGAGCTATCTATCCAACGTTAAATGACAAATAAAAAAGAAAAAAAGTCAGGAACTATATCCATAGACTTTTACTTCAGGGTTCGTTTTATTTCTCTTTGTCACTTTATGTCATCTCTGAGAAGTATAAAATAGGTAAGTGCTATATAGCTCAACACATGAAAAAAGATCCACAAGAAGACTGCAGCTGAAGTTGCTTTGTAAGAAACTGATAGTCTTAGTAAGAAACAGTTAATCTGTTAATATAAACAGGGAAACTGACATTTAAAACCCCAAAACTGGACATACAATGTAGTTCAGGTGTTTACCAGCGGCTGACTTGTTATAAACAATGAAAATGGCTCCAGAGGAAAGATAATTAAGTCACATGAATAACAACAACTTAATGCATTTTCCAAAATTATTATAAACTTTCTTGTATGACCACAGTTCCCATCTAAGCTACTTTAATGTTTTCACAGTTTACAATATCAGAAATGACCTCAGGGTCAGGCATTTGCCAGCTAATGACCTGTTGGACTAATGGCCTTCAGCAGTGCCGTGGGCACACAGTCCTCCAGTAGGTCATTAGCTGCCAGAAAGGGCGCTTCCCCAATCACTAAGCTAAATAAATATAACCTGCTCCTGGGTTAAGGCCCCCATAAACCAACTTGGGCTTAGAGGACGTTTTTGTTGAGTTTTTACAACTCTAAGGATTTACAAAAATGATAGAAATGCTAAAACTCAAATGATACAACTGCGCTATATAGTAGCTACTAATGAAAAATATTTACATGGATCCTTTTGAATGCTCTTAAAAGTTCTTCTGCTTATACTATTCCAATTTAGTAGAGCAGGCAGTAGATTACAGATGCACTGCATTTTGGAATTTCAACCACATAAGTCAGTCATTTGGAGCTCATATTTTCCCAACAAAAGAGCTAAAGTCTCAGGACAGCCCATGATAGCTTGGTTAGTCCACAATATTTAAAATACATACACTTATAGTTGAAAGTATAATAGAAAACCAGAATCTTCTAGCACTTGCAATTAAACAAAATTGAAAAACAAGACCAAGTAAGAACTATCTTAAAATTCATCTTTAAAAGTTACAGGAAAATTTGGTTTGATAAGAGAATAGGGTAAAGACACTAGTTCTTTCTTATGCTTATTTCATTTCTCCATATATAAATTTGCATTTTTTTAATATGAGAGTACACCAAAATTTATTCTGATACTCTGGATTTTTAACTCAAGGTAGTTTCTTGCTTCATTTTTTCCGAAAGCAAAAAGTAGATGGCAATTTTTCTGAAATATCAGGCAAAGCAGGAAAGAATGAAAAAATGGCTGGGGAGCTGGGAGGAAGAGATGAAGAGTATGTGTATACACTTTGGGTGGTTGCCTGAGGTAAAATGAACTGAATTGTGAACTGTAAGAGACAAAGAAAGGGGCACTGTGGGGAGTCCACTGGAGTGAAGAAAGTATAGGTGGAGCAGACATGAAGTCAGGTTACAGAGGATATAGAGGAAGGAATCAGCTATTTATCTGTCCAGTAGTTTTGTAAATTCCTTAACTCAGGGAACTTCTTGAATAAAATCATAAGAAAGGCAAAAGAAAAATAACTGAATAATGCAAGTTTTTTCTTCTCCCCGGGGCTTTGAGAAATAGCAATTTACGTCATGAAAATGGAGGGAGAATAGCTGGCTTAATTAATTTTACTTCTGGAAGGTAGAAAAGGGGATTGATTAACAAACACAGAGGTTTGTAAGGTGCATTATAGGACTGCCACAATCAATACATTTCTCTCCCTCCTGGCCAACCATAGGGTGGGGGTTCAACACTATTCGTTTCAGAGGATAGAGTTTTTAGAACACAGACGACATCAACTTTGTTTTTAATGGGCTTCTTTGAAGACCAGATATATAGAAGAAATTCTCTCTTGGTTTCTGGTTTGACATAGATGCTCAGAAGTATCTATTTTGTATGCCTATGCTAATAAGAAACTTCATTCCACTTAAACGGCAAAGTTCATATGAGATAACTTTTAAAAGAACTTAATATTTTGCTTTCTTATTTCTACATATTTCTCAAATGCTCACCATTATGTAATAACCAAATACTTATCATATGTATATATTTTTTAAAGATTTATTTTTATTTATGCATACAAGCACTAGGGTGTAGGCCAGAGGTGTGGGGGTGAGAGGATTTACCAGAGACAGAGTGGGAGCAGAACAGGCAGATGGACTGAAATACACTGCTGAGGAGAGCAGTGGGCAAGGCAGGAGAGGTCTGCTGTGCCATGTGGGTCAGCTCCCTGGCAGGGGATAGAACTCATGTCCCAGTAGCTGCCGATAGCTTGATAGCGCTGACTTTAACCCCCACACTACCAGGGAGGCCCCTCATATGTATTTTAAAGATCAAGAATGCAAGTTCAGAAAATGGATATGGTATCTATTTAATATGTGACTATATTGGCAAGTGATAAAGTTAGTTTACTAAGGGATTTTTAAATATTAATGTTACGATCACTCTAACTGATAGGGAGACAGTTTCCTATATTATTACAATATATGACACCCCACTTACCTACTACACAGATTTATTTTAGTCATGAAAATCTACACTTGAGCTATATGTGAAAAAGAACATTGATTTTGGGTGTCAAACTAAAGAGGCTAACAGATATGAATTCCATAATTTCCACAAGTCAAATAGTGCTGACAATACTATAAACACATAAAATTACATTAATGCCTATTTTAGATGAATATGACAGAAAAATCTAAATTTCATATTATGTAGCATGTTTTCAGGTTTCACTTTCAATATTATTTGAAAGTAAAATTAATACAGCAGATAGACAACATCAAATAACCAATAGCAGCCTTTTTATTAAAATATATAGATGCTATAAAACAAGATTTATATGCATGAATTAAGCATATTTATATAAACAAAATTCTTCCCTGTAAACAACATATTTATGCCTTTAGGAAAACAAAGTTAACATAAGGAAATACATCAGTTATGTAAGGAGTACATCTGTGCCACTGGTTATTTAGAAATATAAATCACTAATGCTTAATAGACAGCCCCCAAGAATGACCTCATGACACTGTTCTGAGGTGTTAGACAAGACCACGGCTAACTCACAGCCTCCCATCAGATCTATAGTGATAGTTCCATTTAACAAAAATGACTACAAAGATTAAAAAAGATAGCAGGTTGCATTCAATTCTTTAAATACTAGGATTCTCACTATACATATAAAATAAAAGGTTGGGTTTGTTTTTTTTTTTACAGTGAAATGACAAGTAGTAACCCATAGACTTATTTGTACTGTGGCTTAATCTTGAGTCCAGATCCATCTACAAATACAGAGACATGGGAAAACCTGGTCCAGATTTCTAAATTACTAATTTCAACCTCATGCTCCTCCCCTCCCTCCCCCCCCCACCCCCACCCCCCCCCAGTTATTCAGCACATCTCATTGACAGCTTGATGGTCAAATACTAAAATTCCAAATTCTGGCATAACCATCATTTCATCATTCAGTGATGTTCTACATGAACACAACGAAGAATAATTTATCTCAAGGGAGTCTGGAAATTTATGACAAAAAAAGAGGCATTCTAAGTTCTTAGTCCAGAATCTTACTACAGTGAAGTACTAAAATAAAAAGTTGCCCTTAGGTTCTATAATTGAAAATGAATGAAAACCCAAGCATTAATTTTTAAACTTACTCTTGAATTCAAAATCTTGTTAATTCACACTTATGTGACTATAGCTATAATAGTAAGAAGACAATTACCAGAGGATTAATATACCAATTTCTATACTCAGAGATATTTAAAAATCTAAGTGTTACCTAAAGCAATTACCATGAAGACCCCTAATATCTTCAGGGAAAAGCCAAAGGGAGAATAATTGACTTTGCTAATTTTACCCTTGGTAATTATAAAACAGCTCTGAATTTCATAGGACTGTAGAGCCCTTCATCTAATGGTCTGTCCCAGGAGAAGTACAGATAAACACACAATATAAAAGTTCAGACGGATATAACAGCACAAGAAAATGGAAAATGGTAGAATGAAATAAGTCATAAAAAATTATTACAAATATGCAAACTTTTATTACCAAGTTAAATATCCTTAAAGAAAAAGCAGGCTGTCACTGTAAAAGCACAGTGACACACTATATACAGAAATTCTGTATTAAGTGCTGCTTGCTCCCTCACTGCTGTGATCTCTACTGAAATTACTATTGCTAACAATTTTTCTTTTTCATAAAAGAAAATTAAAACATCATTAAATAGAAATCTAACTTTACTAAGACAGTAACCATATGTACAGACTTGAGAAAACTTAATACTGCCCCAAAGAAATACTTCCTTCTCCAAAAAAAACCTATTAATGATTACTATTATACATAATCAACTAAGTTTCTGGGAAGTCATTTAACAAAATTGGCCATGAATTTCCTAAAAAAAAAAAAAAAATTTTTTTTCTGATAGCACTATTTCTAAGAGTTTAAATGGAAGGCACTTATTCTGACTAAAGGAGATTTGCCTTATCACAGAGAATTTTTGGCTTTCAAGTGCTTTAGTTATGCCTGGAAGTCTCCTCAGTTTAAAATATGTGTCCACATGATTTAGAAACCATCTATTATGCTTAAAAGAGGGCTTTCAAAAGCTTAGTTTGTAGATCAATTACGGACCACTGGCCATGGTACTCAAGGTCCTCCACAAACAGCGAGTCAATGAAATATCTTTTGAAATTGCCCTTGTTGAGTCATCCATGACCCTCTGAAGAACAGGGTGCAAAATATCCATGTTTTGGATGAACACAAGGGTCTATATAGAAGAAGGGGTTCAACTCGTCACATAACTCTCAAATTCAGGGAAAAAAAACATACAATGGCCTAAAAGGAAAAACAATTCCTCATCAAACAAATGTTGAGAAAATGCAAATCTAAAGGTGGAAAGCTGTGCTGAGACCACCAAGTTACAGGGTTCACTGAAGGGTAAGGAAATGCTTAATAATTCTTATTTCAAGAAGTTGTTTCAGGCTGAACTGCTGCCTGGATATGCTAAGGTTTTTGTTTTTTTTTTTCCTTTTTGTAAATCAAGTAGTGCTACTGAAATACAGTGCCTAATGGAGCAGATGGTGGAGGTCTTAGACATTGGAACATTTATAGTGAAGCTTCTGAATGCAAAACACCAAGAGTGGATTTCACAGACTGTGAATCTGATTTGATTTTGATGGGAGTAAAGCCTCGATTTTCACTGAACTTGAACAACACTGAAAGAAAGAATGTGTGAATGATACAAACCAAGAAAAAAGAACATTAAATATTCATATAAACTGAAGTAGTTAAAGCAAATGAATACTTGTCATTACAGCATGATTATATTTGTACTTAATACCACCACTGAAACTTACGTAAATTTTATAGACTACCTTAAGATAAGTTAAAATTGATAGAGAAAACAGAAATGTTTCTAAAGGCAATAAGCCTTTAACACAGAGGTCATGCTGATAGCTAATTATTTAAGAGTGGATTTAATAATAATGTCTGTAACCTCTTCCACTGAAATATGTGGGTGTAATTCCTGAGTGGCTAGTTGTGTGGCTAGAACTAGTCATGTGCAGTACACGGCATCCAGATACTATATAGGACTTAGATTTCTTAAGCTTTCTGGGGTCCCTTCTCTAAGGCCCAAATTTCATCACAGCCCACAGCAGGTATAGTGAAGAGGGAAGGTGTACAATACAGTCAGAGTGGTGATGGATTCTCCAGGGACAATGAATTATTCATTCATTCACTAACATGCAAATTTCAGAAAAGAGAATATAGTGAGACACATCAGAGTAAATTTTTTACACAGAAACTATAACAATTTGAGGGTGAATAAAAATAAAAAGAACGCCTAGATGAATAGTCATTTTTTTATTTTAGCTTCCCTTTCACATGTATATAAGCTACATACTAAAGATAACATACTATTTTCTCCATAGAAATCAGTTTGGTTGTTCCGTTAAAATATGTGCTAGTCAAAGTGTGATGGGAAGCAGAATGTTGTTTCCCCATTATCTATGTTTTATATCTTCCCAATTTTGGGTTTGGCCATGGCTTCCTTTACAGGTAGACAGATAGGTGTGGTTATATCACTAAATTCTGGCCAATGGTATATAAGCAGAAAGATCTCTAATTAATTCTGAGAAATGTCTTTAAAATGGTAACATTATACAATTTATCATCCAAACTGGAACACTTGAGAGTAAAAGTGCTAAAATAATTAAGATTTTATATTTTGTGAAACATGTATTTCATTAACTAACAATTGATTTTATATGTTGCTATATTCTAGTAATTATAGTCAAAAACTATTTGTTTTCAAAAATGAAAGCAAATAAAGATAATGTTTATGTATAATGAAGTAAAAAAGAGCTTCTTTACTTTTACATGTGAGCATTAAAAAAATAACCAGTAGAATAATTACATTTAATATATATTCACACACAGACTTTAATTAGTTTCTTAGCCATTTTTGTTTCTAATACTGTTACTAGCATATTTCTGAGGAATGTATTTTTAAAAATATGTCATTTAAACAAAAATACTGTCCATAATTTTCTTCAGTTTTATTTTATGGTTAACTTGAAATTATTGTAACCTTCAATTTGATTCTTACTGGGAGACCGTAATAGTTTTAATTGAGAAAATGTTCCTTCTAAAGGTTCTAAGGTCCTAAGTTCAGAACCAATTTGCTACATGAAACAGATTTTGAATTCTAGTTTCTTTCATAGTGAAATGCATAACTGTTCCAGCCCAAATATTTTCAAGGTATTGTCTTTTTGCTTTTCTTCAGAGCACCATTTTTTGACAATATTTTTATAACACAAAACTTGTCTAATAAATCATTCTATGGTTCTTTTGAATGTTTAGCCAAAATCAGATGTTGCAAAATCTAGGCCTTCTCAATTTCATTTGGTTTGTGTGTGTATATAATTTATTCAGCACAGGAAAACCAGCACAAGAGTCTTCCTGTAAGGTGAGATATTCCAAGTCATGAATATAAAATTGCAAATTTTAACCTTGTATAGCATTTGAGTTCTTATTTATTTTATTCATTTCCTTTCTTGTTTTGTAAGTAAAAACTGCAGTGCAAGCTTTGTTTTCATTAGTTGTAATTCCCTAAAAGTTTCATTTGGTATTTCATTTGATGAACTAATTTAAGATTTCCAGTTGACTTTGAACAAAATGTCACCAAAATTCTGATGGTCCATGTATAATAAAGTTCAACACCATTTTCGGATATAAAGATTTGTAAAGTCTCATCGAAGACAGGCATCCAAAAGAGAATAAACACAGTCATGCTAAAATCTGTTTTTATGCTCATCAGTGGCATTCCCCAAATCTTGTAGTTCAGTGATTCTGACCATAAAAATACTTGTAAATTTTTATAAGAATAGCTTCTATTTCAATTAGTAGGCTGCTGATGTCTGTTTGATGCAATTATGAATTATAGGTATGCCACAACTAATTCCAACTAATGTAGTTAGAACAGTTTTACAACAACAACTGTGTGTGCATCACCAAAACTGTATGTGTTCGATTATTCTAGAATTGTATCTTCAATGCTGAACTTTTAAACTGAACCTCCAACTTCACCCATAGTGGCTTTTCTCTGAGGGACTATACAGCCAAAGCTTTAACTTGATTCTATGAATGGATGGAAAAATAAAACATTTTTAGACTTAACTAGAGTGGTTTAAGTCCTTGAAGTAGCTGATAGCACTCACTAAAAACTGGTACTATTTAACTGTTTGCAAAGTTATCCTGCCAATGGAGCAAAAAAAACCAACAAAAACCATAAAGTGATTGCTTCCCTTTTCCTGTGTGCTCATAAATATTTGAAGTAAAAAATGAGTGAAGTTAATTTTGAGTAACAGTCATTTATCTAAATAAAGTTAGGCTACTCAAAGTGGTTACATAAATATACCTTCAGCAGCTTTGTATGTTAAATCATCATATTCAGGCAGTTTCTTTAAAGAAACTACTAACTCTGGAAGTAGACTCTGACACTTCTCCAACTGACTCTTCCTGTTTTCCTGTGCTCACTGATACTAACGTGACCTCCATAGAGTGAAGAGTAAATGTCAGTATTATACAAAAGTTACATAATCTCTATCATTTTCTCGAGACAAAAATTCAGTACTTAAAAAATGAAATACATACTTTTTTAAGCATACTGTTGCCAAAAGTTTTATAGCAAAAAAAAAAAGTGTTATCAAACAATAATATAGTTAAAGGTTTCATTATATAAGCAAGTGTGTTCTATACAGAATTGATGAGTCTTGATTTCACATACATATTTCACATACTTCATAAACACGGACCTTTTAATTGACGTGGTTTCTCACTGGACTTTTGGGTTAGTTAGTACCTGGCGACTTCGTGATTTGTGAAGGTCACGCAGGGTCCACACCATATGTTGGTGTTGGTACTACGAGTGGCTGGCTGGGTCAGCAGTGTCACACTTCTCCCACCACCTGAAATGGGAGTTTACTGTCCCTAGACACTCAGCACACCTTGGTTGTATCAGGAATTGCCCTGCATTCTATCCTTGAGTGGGAGACGTCCCAAAAGGTTAGAGAAGAGTTGAATGTTCGTTGTTTTTCAGATTTAATAACAACATAAGAACACTCTCTGTTGTACACAGCTCTCATGCACAATTAGCTCACGGTACACAAAAAATGAGGCAAAGACTGCAAAGATAAATTGGAGATCTATAAACCCATTCTGTCTTACTCTAACATAACTATTACCAAACATCCTCTATTAAAAAGTGAAATCTCCAGGACAACTCTTAGGTCAGATGGGATTCTGGGATAGCAGATTTACACTGAAATTGTTATTAGCAAACCAGGATATACACTCACTGATCTTCAAGAGAAGGAAATCTGCTCTTTGCTGCCCTTCTGCCTCCTTCCTCCCTATTGACAGGCGTGAGGACATGACAACAATTATCTTGGGCTGTAAAGTGGTAAGAAAGGAATGACAGAGCAGTAAGACAGGAGACTGGGTTCCTGATGTTGTAGAATTACCATACCAATCTTGGACTGCCTAGTCCTGGATGTCTGTACATGTACAAAAGAAATATTCCTGCCACCAATATTTTATAGTCAAACTTAATTCTAACTGATATATCAAGAATGTTTCTAGAATCTTTCTAGAAAGCAGCTTGACAACAGGTATGAATAATACTAAAAGTGCTTAGAACCTTTGAATATTTAGGTATTTATCTTAAAAAAAATCTAAAGTGAAGAAAACTGATGTGTACAGACTTTTACTACAGATCTATTTATGACAATAAGAATATAGAAGTGACCCAAATTACAAGAGGAATTTATTAAATAAATGATATTAGTATTTAAATAATCAAGTATTACACAACATAGAAAAACTTATGAAAAATGTTAATAACGGGCCTCCCTGGTGGCGCAGTGGGTTAAGCAACGCACTATGAAGCAAACCACAGCCACTGCAGCATGAGTTCAATCCCTGCCTCCGGCCACGGATGGAACCCACATGGTGTAGCAGACCTCTCCTGCCTCGCCCCCTGCTGCCCTCAGCAGTGTGTTTCAGTCAGTCTACCTGTGCTGCTCCCCACTCTGTCTCTGGTGAATCCTCTCACCACCCTGGACTCTGGCCTGTACCCCAGCTCTTGTATGTATAAATAAATAAAATCTTAAAAAAAAATGTTAATAACATGGGGGAAAGGCTACATCATAATATGAAGTAAGAAAACCTGGCAGGATTAAAAAAAACCCTTATACATGCAAGTTTTTATGCACATATATGAAAACATAAAAAAAAAAGACTGAACCCAAATACATCAAAATATTAACTAATAGTAATTGTCTCTGGAAGGTGAGATTATAGATAATATTTATTTATATCTTGATATCAAATATGTAACTCCACTCCATAATTAACAAATAATTTAACCTATTGTCAGAGGGGACAAAAAGTCGTTTTAAAGATTCTTTCCTGGGATTTACCAGTTTTACCAGGTGTCTACTCTGTCTTCATTATCATCATGTCAATTTTACTGTACTTTGTTTCCAGTAATCCACAGATAGCACCTAAAAGTCACCCAGAAACAAGCAAACTATGCCCAGGTTTACCTTGGTGTTCTGTAGCAGAGCTAGTCCATTGCAGGCATTTGCTAGAAGAAAGTCTCCGCTTAAGATAGCTATTTTATTTCCAAATTGCATGTCTTTCAGTGGTCCATCAGAAGACTGCAGTTCACTTAAGTTTACTATCCCACGATGTACGAGGAGAGCAGTATGGATAAGTTCTGTGATTTCTGCCAAACTTCTTTGACTAAAACGAAAAGGTAAGACTTGTCTGAGTGTGAAGAATGGCACCAGATCACTACGGTGAGTCTTCAGCTTTCAACAATATGTCGGACTTCAGTTTTTAACAGTAAGATACTTTATAGATTGGTCTAGTTTTAAATTATTTCTGTTAATGGTGATTGTAACAGAGGCCTCTCTACTGAGTAGTTTAGGATCTATAAGCAGATCTTGACACTTCCCTTCTCTATGACATTCTCAGTCTTCTCCATGAGTCAATAGGATTCCCCAGGAAGAAGCTAACCACCCTCTACAGATCTGCTTATTTTGCTTTCAATATACCTTTCCCACATCTGTGACGTTAGGATTTCTAAGAATTTTTTTCTAGTACCTAATACAACTCCATTTTAAGTGTGAACATAACCTGTGTACAACATTTGGGCTCCGTACTTTCATGCATTATCTTTTTAAATTCTAAATGAAAAGCATTGACAGATATGAGTAAAATGTGGCCTCTTTCTTCGAGAATCTTACCTTTCAGAATAAGAACCAATATTAGGGGCCTCCCTGGTGGCGCAAGGGATTGAGCACTGCACTAAGAAGCATCTGCAGCCACTGCAGCACAAGTTTGATCCTCAGAGGGAGGGGACCCATGGGACACAGCAGACCTCTCCTGCCTCACCCGCTGCTCCTGTTGGCAGTGTATTTCAATCTATCCACCTGTTCTGCTCCCCACTCTGTCTCTAGTGAGTCCTCTTACCACCCACACCTCTGGCCTGTACCCTAGTTCTTGTATCATAAATAAATAAAATCTTAAAAAAAAAGAACCAATATTAAATAAGATACAGAAGGTTCTTGAGGAGATTATAATACAGTACTGTATCAGATGGGATTTCATGAGATGTTTCCTTCTTTTACTTTTCTATAGTTTGTACATTTTCTACAATGGCAAAAGTATTACTTCTTTTTTCCAAAAGCATTACTTTTTATTAAAGAATTTAAACTTTATAAATACCCTTCAGTGGGTATTAATAGCTTCTTTTATATAGGAGAGAAACCTGTTGCATGTGTTCAATGACCTGCCCAAAGTACACAGTAACAGTGGGAACCTGCTGGATTCTGTACCAGTGGTACCATGTGAGTCGTGCTTCTTGGTTCCCTGTTCCCATGTGGTCCTCTCCACACTAACTCTGGGTTTGACCATGTGACTTGTTAGATAGTAACATATTGGCAAACATAATACAAACAAAAGTTGATAAGTGCTTATGCACTGAGCTTTGCCCAGTATATCAATCAATGAGTGACCAGCAGGCAGAAGAAGCACCCAGTCAAACCACAGAATGGTAAGACGTAAAATGGCAGTTCCAAGTCACTAAATTTTGTGGTAGTTTGCTATTTGGCAATAGCTATCTGACACAAAAACTGTATATTTAGGAGTTCACTGGTGCCGCAACAAAAGCTTAAACTATGTGTCGGTGGCTTTAAGTTAGAGTGGTGGGGACTCACTCAATGGAAGTTGGAAAGAGAGAAAATTGTAACTGGAAAATTGAGAAAGGACATACTATGTAATAAGGTAATGAACAACCGACAGAACTGTTGCGTGTGGTAACCTGAAAGATAGAAAGTATACCTAATAAACTTACAGATCTTCATAAGGTGATTTCCAGGCAGAATGCTAAAATTGTCAACTGGGTTCTTTTAAGTGCGCAGGATAAGTCAGTGACAAAAAATTCAGTTTAAAAATGAGTCTGTATTAGTATTCCTTCCAGTTGATGAAATTCTAGGAGCTTTTAATGAATTAAAACTGCATTTGCTTTAAGAAGCCAGGAAGTTATTGACTAGTTAAAAAATAATTACTTACACCATAGGGTAAGAAGACACACAACGGTGTTGCTGTTTCATCACCCAGTATTGTTTCTGCCAAACTTGTGGTCTATATAAGAGCACATGCAGAATGGATTTCTACATACCCAAACTAACACAGAAGCATGGCAGTTATGTCCTAAAAGAAAAAAAAAAGCAGCTATTCTACCCTATGCCAAATTTCAAAATCTAGTTAATGATCATGAAAATAAGTCAGCTCTTATGGACCACTTCTGTTCCACTACTCATAATCGATGCTTGTAATACACTTTTTCATGTGTCAAATTTTCTTTTTAAGTTTTTTTAAATTCGTTATGCTACACATTTCATTTAAGCATCATTTTTTTTTTAAAAGATTTATTTATTTAGGGCCTCCCTGGTGGCGCAGTGGGTTAAGCAACGCACCATGAAGCAAACCGCAACCACTGCAGCACGAGTTCGATCCCTGCTGCCGGCCAGGGGGGGGACCCACATGGTGCAGCAGACCTCTCCTGCCTTGCCCGCTGCTCTCCTCAGCAGTGTACTTCCGTTGATCTGCCTGTTCTGCTCTCTGCTCTCTGTGGTGAATCCTCTCACCTCCCCTCCACACCTCTGGCCTGTACCCCAGTGCTTGTATGCATAAATAAATAAATCTTTAAAAAAAAA
>JAGFMF010011446.1:2632898-2657677 GCA_019455555.1 Galemys pyrenaicus | reverse complement strand
ACTGAGGTGATGGTGCACTGGTGAGATGGTGATGGGGAATACATGGGGATTACAATTAATGGCAAGTATATGTAAATTTTAAAATATTTTAATAAAATATATATATTATACTCAGTGAAATAAGTAAAAAGACAAGAGAAAAATATCATACTAGGAGGAATATAAAGAAACAAACAAACAAAAAACAGGGCTCAAGGAAAAGAAAAACAATCAAAAAAATAAATACAAGAACCAAAAGACAAAGACAATTCAAAGGCATCATGGGGAGGGGAGGGATCGAGATGAGAGCAGAAAGAGTACAAGGGACTGGGGTGACGGTGCACTGGAGAAATGGTGGGAACTCCATGGGGACTACAATTGCTATCAAATATGTATGAATAAATAAATTTAATAAAGAAAAATATAAAAAATGATTCAATGGACATACTGTACTTCATTACAAATTGGAGAACTGGGAGAAAAAGATGAGCCAAGGGGTTGAACAATTTCTAAGAGTAAATAAACTATCTAAATCAAAACCTCAACACATCACAAAGAGAATCACTAATTGGGTTCCCTGATGGCGCAAGGGGTTAAGTCACAACACTATGAAGCATCCACAGTCACTGCAGCTGGAGTTTGATCCCTAGCCAGGGAGGTGACCCACATGGCACAACAGCTGACTCACCTGCTGCTCCCCTCAGCAGCATTTTTCAGTAATCCACCTGTTCTGCTTCCCACTCTGTCTCTGGTAATCTTTGTTCTCCACCCCCAGCACCTCTGGTCTGCATCCCAGCTCTTATATGCATAAGTAAATAAATCTTTTTTTAAAAAAGAAAATCACTAAGCTTGAAGGCTACTATTGAGAAGTTAATAGAAACACAAAACAAGAAAAGAAATGGAGCTAATATTTTAAATTTTCCTTTGAGAAAGTGACTAAAAGAAATAAAAATATATTTGATTAGTATCCTGTTTTCTAGTTTATGAAACACTTCACTGTAAAGACCAATATTCTCACAGTTCACAAAAATCACATATGAGATTACAGGCAAGTATAAAATTTGAGAAGGGTTAAGTATTGAATAAATCTCTCATGCAAGTCAGCTTATGAAGAAAGCAATAACCAGGCAAATCAGAAGCTGTGGGTGCTCTGAAAGATCCTAAGGATGAAAATAAGTTATGAGCTTTTAATAAAGATAGCTATAATCACGAAACAGCATTCATTAAATAAATAGCAATCTTTAAATTCCACATGGTCAGAAAAAAGCAATGGTAATAATAAAATTGAAAAACCATCATTTGTACAGTACCCACCATTTACAAAGAACTTTCATTAACATTATCTACTTGTGATTCTTATTACGTCAGGTATGGAGAGGTTAAATACTTGATCAAGAATACTCTGTAAAGGACAAAACTGGAACTCAGAGTTACTTCATCATAGTGACCAATGATAATTTAAAATGTTTATTTACCTTGAGTGGGGGTGTGTGTACAAAGTTACCGACACTGACCTAGGTCCACCTAGGTCTTCTCCAGTTTTCATCCCTAGTTCTAAACACAACAAAAAAGAATTTTCTAGGAATAAGTGTATATATGAAGAGTTGACTCTTTTTATTTGTGGTAACTGGGGGAAGTAATCAAGTTGTTTCCAAATTATTTGATCAAAACTAAATCAAGTGACTTAGCCCAATCAGGAATCTAGATAAACAGTCCTAAGTCTGCCTATAACACCAGAGTTGGTGGACAAGTCCCTTAAATTTTCAGGCCCTTGGTCTTCCCATTGCTGAAAGAAGTCCTTTCCAGTTCCCAAATCTTAAGATCCCAAATCTTCAGGACTTTGAAAAATAGTACTTAACTAGTCTGACAGTTATTAGGTAAAAAGAGACAAAAATATTGCTCTTATTTATACCTTTCTGTAGGAAATAAAAAATGAAATGAACAGTCATCTTTAAATCTGTCCTGCAATTCCATTATCTACTGTGCTCTCAACTTCTAAGATCGAGATAAACAATTCTAGATCACATTATGCAAGAGTCTAATTTAGTGCATGGCAGAGAAGCAGTGACAGTATGAAAGAATGTGGGGAATTTTCCTTCTCATTATTTTATTCCTATTTTAGCCACACAAGGCAATGTAGTAAATTTTCAATGTACTGGATTTCAAAAACTATCTTTTTTTTTTTTTTAAAGATTTATTTATTTATGCATACAAGCACTGGGGTACAGGCCAGAGGTGTGGGGTGGGGGGGTGAGAGGATTCACCACAGAGAGCAGGGAGCAGAACAGGCAGATCAACAGAAGTACACTGCTGAGGGGAGCAGCGGGCGAGGCAGGAGAGGTCTGCCACGCCATGTGGGTCCCCTCCCTGGCCAGCGGCAGGGATCGAACTCGTGCTGAAGGGCTGCCGTTTGCTTCATAGTGCGTTGCTTAACCCACTGCGCCACAAGGGAGGCCTCAAAAACTATCTTAAAGTCTTCATGCATTTTATGAGTATATTTTAGTATATATGGTGTTTTTCATGCTAAATCTTGATTAAAAAGCAACAAACGAATTCCACTTAAGTAATCTGAGTAAGGAAGTAATTACCACATAGAATGGAACTCTGAAGATTAATGGATGATTTTATAAGAATTTTCACCCAATCACTTTCTCTCAATTATATGCTAACAATTTCATTTGCTTTGACCCATTTTCTTCCAACATCTCTCCAAATATTTTAGCAACCTAAGCTTTAGAAGGATGGCAGGCATTGCTAGTTACTTATTCATTCTTTCATTTGCACTATCAACAAGTCTTTGATTATATTTGAAGTGACAACGTACTCACTTAAAAGTACTCCACCTTTCCAATATCTCTGATGCTAGAGGTGATCACAGTCTGACCAATGAAATAAAAGGTGGAATCCACTAGATGCAGTTTCTGAGAAACAGGATACTGAGTTTGCCTATGGCATTTTGACTTATCCCCTCTTCCTGTCTGGAATATGGCTCAGCTACTGGAGGTAAAATAGAGACTTAAGGATCTTAAAGAGGCTCCCCAATCGAAGGATGGTAGAGCAGGTAGAAAGGAAAAGCTGGAGCCCCTGATGACTTACTTCTTTGAGGGTTGCATCACCTCTGATGTGCTCATCACTAGACTTTTTATCAAAGATAAATAAACACTGCATTCTTCTAAGCTACTGTCAGAATCCTGTGATGTGTAGCCTAATAAGTTCCTGAAAGACATGGTCACTAAAAATTATACCACAAAAATCATAAAACATTTATATTCTTGTGTGTTCTGGATTTATTCATTATCTCTTAGTGATAGTTCTGCATTATTTACAAATACAGAATCTTTTTGTTCTACTTCTCATCCCTACAGAGGTTCATGGTAGTGATGTGCCATAGAACTTTTGCTATAGGGTGAGAGAGAAATATATTTTTAAAGGATTTGGAAAGATCAGTCCATGTGTCACTTATGTGAAGTTTTCTCTCACTTTTACAGTTAACTCCCCTGTGCTTTTAAAGTCTTTGCACATAGCTCAGTCATTTATTGTACTACAGTGTTATTATTTTTATCACCCTCTATCTTCCTGGCACCATTCTCCCTCACTATACTATAAATATACTACCCTAACTTCATTAGTTTACCTATAAATATTTTTTAAGTGACTCTTTACTTAGTAATCAACTTTATAAAGGCTTGGGAACTTTTATCATCATTAGGTTCAAAAGGAAAGGAATAATATAAACCCAAAAGTTAGGTTTATCAAATCAAGGTTAGAAGTGACCCCAGAGGTTAATTAACCTTAATTAGTCACTTCCAAGGATGAGTGATAACTACCCTCACAAGTCAGTTCTACTGATGAATAGTTTTAATTATTAGAAAGTGTTTCTTATATTAACTTGAAATACTTAAAATGTTTTACACACTTAATTTATCTTAAAATAGAAGGGTCAGCTGTGTTCTATCACACAAGCAAGGGAGACAAAGACAGTAGAATCTTTTTTCTCTTTCCCATTCTATTTTGTCCTTTTTCTTTCAACTTCCCTCTTTGTTTTACTTTTGTTTTGTTTTGTTAAAGCATAAGAAAGCTATTTATTTAGATGCTTAAAAGGTAAATAAAAATCACAAAATTATACATACTACAAAAGCATGTCATATATTAGATGGCATAAATGAATACACCAAGGTGGTGGTTAACTGAAGATAAAACTTCAAATTTCCTTCTTTTTGAGAGGTTAAAAAATGCAGAAAATTACAGAGAATAATATAACAAAGATATAATTTTCCAATTAAAAATAACAAATGTTTCTACTTTGTCAATTTTAACAGTTTTTAAAGATGCATTTTTATTTTATTTTTTTATTATTTTTTTAAAAGATTTATTTATTTATGCATACAAGAGCTGGGGTACAGGCCAGAGTTGTGGGAGGTGAGAGGATTCACCAGACAGAGTGGGGAGCAAAACAGGCAGACTAACTGAAACACACGGCTGAGGGGAGCAGCTGGCGAGGCAGGAGAGGTCTGCTGCGCCATGTGGGTCCCCTCTCTGGCCGGCGGCAAGGACTGAACTGCAGCAGTGGCTGTGATTTGCTTCATAGTGTGTTGCTTAACCCACTGAGCCACCAGGGAGGCCCTAAAGATGCATTTTTAAAACCTTTTTTGTTTTAAAATTAAAAAAAAAAATACAAAAGTAGAAAATATACCATAAGGAACCTCTGTGTACCCTCATCTTATCTCAGCTATGCCCTTCACTCTCTTTTCATTATTTTGAAGTAAATGTCAAAATACATCATTTCATCTGAAAATACTTCAAATATTTTATTTTCAAAAATTCCTAAGACTGTGGCTCCCACTTACTAAAATTAATTACTTTGAGTCAGCTAATTATTATATGCCAATCACTTTATGTAAAAAATTTTGCAAGCATAATAACTCAATTAACACATTCATAAATAAAGCGATGTAAAATTCACAACAGCTCTCTGAGCTCACAAAATCTCTACTGTACAGAGAGGAGCTGGGCTGGCAGGCTGAGACTTGCTAACGCTCACAGAACTAGTAGACTACAGAGCTGGCCTCAAGCCCAGTGCTCTGTCTGCAGTCCAGGCTCTTTGCATATCAACAGAAGACTAATAAATATCCCAACCACAAAATATATAAATTTCAGGGTGTTTCTCAAAGCATTAGAGTGGTAGAAAAGATTTGTTTAGTTAAAATCATTTTATTTGAATCCTGAAAATTCTTAAATTTGAAAACTCATTTTATGTTCATGTGGGAAAAACAAATTTGGAAATTACAAAGAAAAATGGAAAAGTCAAAAAAAAGAGACTGGCCATTCTAGATTTTAAAACTTATTTATGAAACTATTGCAATTTTTAAAAGTATAGGACTATCATGAGAACCAACTATTAGATTAGTGGAATGGAATCTAGAAAAAATATATCTGGAAACTATTTACAATAATAATAAAAATCCATACTGTTAAGGAAAAGATAGATTATTCTTACAAAAGATGGTCAGGTAACAGGCTATCAAAAGAAAATGTTATAAATGACATACCTACCTTACATCACAGATACAAATATATTTAGATGGATTAATATCTAAATGTGAAAACAAAACTACAAGTTTAGGAAAACATTCTTATGAGAAAGTCTTGCAAAATAAAGTGGGAAATCAGGCAGCCATAAGGAGAATAATAGAAAATTTGAGCAGTTAAAATATACAAAAATGATTATATAATAATTAAATCCCCCAAAAGGCAGTAAATTGATTTGAAATAAAGCATTTGCAACAAATATTCAAAACATGTATGGAATTTGTCCAAACTGGATAACAAATTAATAGAAAAAGATAGACCACTCAAAAATGAGAAAGGATATGAAGAGGGAACTCCAAAAGAAACAATTATGGCTGAAAATCATGTAAAATGTGCTCAATTTCACTAAAAATTTGAAAAAGGAGTATTAAAATAATGACACAATATTTTCAGTCAATTAGTTGTGCGAAAATGAAAAATATCAAGATACACTTTTAGTGGTTTTAGTGAGGGTGATATCCCAAGAACCAAAGCATATTGTTTAACAAACACAGTATTTAAAAAAAACAAATATGAAAGCCTTTGGAGCTATACTAGCTTGTCAAAGTTTCCACCACTTCCTGAATACACATTCACTTGAACAGCCTGACCCTTGGAGGCAGCTACTTATAGGAAAAGTTTTCTCTGATGCACTACTGATTGTTGGTACCACCACTTAGATAAGAAGGGCATCTATTAAAATATGTATGTATCCTTTGGCCCGTGATATGCTACTGAAACAGTGATTTCAAACACATATATAATCTTAGGTTCATTTGTAATAGCATACTTTATACAGTTTAGCGAAAGTAAAAAGTTTAGAAACAATGTAAATGTTCACTGATACAGTACAATACTACGTAGTGATCTAAAAGAATGTGGTAAATCTACTAAACCAGAAAGTTGTCTATGATAGGCTGGTAAGCATAAAAACCTACTTGAAGAACATAAAAGTGTATAAGGGCTAGGAACTTTTTCCTTTAAAAAATTATTGTATCCCCATGCCCAGGTCAGTGCCTAGTACAAAGTAGGCCCTCACATAGTTGTTAAATCAGTCAGTCAATGAGTGAGTGAATGAATGAATGGGGAATACTACTGGATTTTGAAGATAGGAAAGGAAAGGAAAATAAGGAGAAGGAACAAAAAAGGGCAGGCAGAGAGGCAGAAATGGCAGATCTTGAGATCATGAACTTTTCAACAGCATTTTGTATTTTTTAATACTTAAATTTTTTGAAGCTGTAGGCAGAGAACAAGCAAAGATTCAGGTTTGCAGGTAAGCATGGATGTTCGCAGCACAGGCATACTCATCCAATACAGAGAGGAGCACAGATGAGGCTGGACTCACGGACTGCAGAGAACCTTGGAAAGTGCAGGTTTTTCATAGTGCGGTGCCATGAAGGGGATGATGGACATGTGAAGATGCGCTAGTGAAAACAGTTATTTATTTTTTTAAACATTGTTAAATATTTATTTATTGTTAAATAAACACTGTTAAACATTTATTTTTCAATAAAGAAAAAATAGAGAAAATAAACTTACTTTTACATGGCTATACTTTATTTTATTTTAATTTATTTTTCACTTTTTAAAAAAATTTTTATATATTTGACATCAATTGTAATCTCCATGTATTCCCCATTACCATATTACCAGTGCACCATCATCTCAGTCCCCCATGCTCCCATCTGCCCTCAACCCTCCCCCTTTCCCTCCCCACCAAGTGTCCCCAATTTGTCCTTGTCTTTTCATTTTTGGTTTTTATTGTTGTTATTATTATTGTTGCTCTTATTCCTTTCCTTGATCCTTATTTGGTTCCCTTATATTCCTCCTAGGGGAGGAAGAAAATAGTATTTAAAGAAATGGACGATGCCAGTATAATCTGGGATGTGTAGTGGGGAGAGATGATTGTCAAGGCTACTACAGCATGATTTCAGAAAGCCCTGTGGTAAAGGGCCCAAGAGACCAATTAGTATAAGCTCCCACTCAGGACAGTCATCCAACCTCTGAATACTTTCAGTGACAAGCTGCTAATGACTTCAAGAAGTCTACTGTGTTCAAACAGCTATGGAAAAAGTTTATTCCAGGTTTTATACCACAATTTACCAACTGGTAATTGTGACAAAGTTCTTTCTACTTGTCTAGTAATTTAATAGTGACAGAATTATAATGTGAACTCTAAGGTGGCAAGAGACATTGACAGAGAGTAATATAAGATAACTGATTGAAGAATTGTCAGTATTGCTGTGCGACTGAAGGGGAAGGATGAATAAAAGATACTTTTTAGATGTGGAGTTGAAGTGTTCAGTAAAATGGTAGCAGGATGAGCCAGAAATCATAGAGGAGGAAGATAAAGAAACCACATGGTCAAAACATTCCAGTGGCTTCCATCTCACTTGGGCTAAAAACCAGTGTCTCTACCATGAGCTGCCCTCAGTTCTCTACCCTCTGAACTTCATCTGCTATTTTCTTTTCCTGCTGCACACTCTTCTCTAACTACAATAGCTTCCTTGGTATTCCGTGACAGTGCAGTGTCTGTTCTTGCATTAGGGTACTGCCCTTTCTTCTGTCTGGACCCATTTCCCCTTCAATATCTGCAAAGCTTAGTCACTGGCTTCTTTCAGGTCCCTGCAAAGGGCACCTGATAAAAAATAACTTCCCCTATCACTCCATTTACAAACCACCCCCCCTTATCATCAGCACTTCCTTACTCTTACTTCCTACTTTCTTTTTCTTCATAGGACTTATTGTTATTGGACATACTATTTTGTTTATTTCTAACCCCACAGTTCCATGGGAAGAGTGGGGGCTAAACAGATAAGAGCAAAAGAACTCCTAAAACTACCTAAAAATACCAAAATATCAAGGCATATGAACTATAGAAAAAAGGAAAAGTACAACCGATCTTTGAATGACTGACTGGATTTGAGTTCCAAGAATTCCTTTATATGAAGGATTTTTCCCAATAAATATATTGAAAAATTTTTGGAGATTTGTGACAATTTGAAAAACGTGCAGATTAACTGTGTAGCTTAAAAATATCACAATTAAGAAAAAGGTAGGAATGTCATGAATGCATAAAATTTATGTTGCTGCTAGTCCATTTTACTATTTACTATCGTAAATCATACATGAATCTATTATAGAAAGTTTAAAGTTATCAAAATTTATGTACACAAACACAAACACAGACCGTACATGGCACCATTCCCAGTCAAGAGAAATGTAAACAAATGTAAAGATGCTGTATTAAATCAAATCTGCATATAATTCACTGTCGTGCATACTGCACTATAATAATTTCTTAGGGACTCCAATCCCTACTGCTGTGAGTTCAAGTGTTGGAAATAAATTTACAATATTGATGCATACAGTACAGTATTGTAAATGCATTTTTTTAATCATTTTCTTTTCCTTAGCTTACTTTAAAAATATAGCACGTAACACATATAACATACAGAATATGTATTATGATGTGTTAATCCACTGTTTGTATTATTGGTAAAGCTTCCAGTCAACTGAAAGATGGTAAAGTTTTTGGGGAGTCAAAATTATATACAGTTTTTCTCCTGTATAGGGATCAGCATCGCTAATTTCCATCTTGTTTAAGGGTTAACTGCACATGCTTTTTATGCAAGGGATCTTCCATGGTGATAACTTTTAACTAACTACAAGTGTCAAATATCAATGTGTAATAAGTACACCAGCCCTAAAGTCTCAAGGGATTTATTCAATAATTACAGAAACACAATGATTTTCTATTTGTCATTTACTTATGTTGATAATCTAAGTGATGCTGGGACTTTGAATTTTAGATTTGTCACAATCATGACATTCAAAACTAATCTTGTTTCCTTCCTACAAATGGAAATGAAATAAGAATTCTAATTTCATTTTTTAAAAGATTTATTCATATTGATTAAGAACTGGGGTACAGGCCAGAGGTTTGAGGGGTGAAAGGATTCATCAGACAGTGTAGGGAACAGAACAGAAGATCTACTGAAATACACAGCTGAGGGGAGCAGTGGGTGAGACTAGAGAGGTCTGCTGTGCCATGTGGATCACCTCCCTGCCTGGGGATCGAACTCATGCTTCAGTAGTTGAGGATGCTTCATACTGTGGTGCTTAACTACTTGCACTACCAGGGAGGTCCCAAGAATTCTGATTTTAAAAACTGGACATTAAAGGAAAAATGCTTCAGCTACAGGCCAAAGTTAATGGTGACATCATATAGAGATCATACCACATGTTCAAGAGCTAAATCGACCAGACCAGGCCTTACTGCTGGCTAAATAAATCTTTAGCTTACTTCTAGCTAAAGAAAACTTCTTTAGCTTATTTCTAACTAAAGAAATCACTGTAAGTACTGAGGTCTCTGTGTCTCTTTTAGGAAAACTTGCCTGATATTCTAAGTTAGAGTATACAGAAAAGAGGGAGAATATAAAATGTCTTTGCGCTTGTCTCATTCAAGAGCTCAGATACCTGGGTATGTTAGAATCTTGCCATGAAAACACTAGATCTAGAGGTAAGGTTAAAAAAAAAAAAAAAAAAAAGACAGAAACACTGAAGTAGTACTTCAATTAAAACTGTTTAAAGAAGCAAATAAAAGTCTCCCATATTCAGTACTATAATTTAAAAGTACTGGTAGCTTTACAGAAATACAATTTAAAAGTAATCACACTTTGACACAAAGACTTATCTATTCATTATTTCCAGAAAAGAAAACTCTGTATTTTAAACATTTGTAATAAAAAAATGATAAATATTTAAGGTATACAACATGTTGTTTTGATAAACACACATGGTGAAATGACTAGTAGAGTCAAGTTGATTAAAAGACTCCTCCCCCAACATAGTCATTTTTATCTTTAAAGAAAGCTCAGGGTTGACAGGCTCTGCAATTACTTCCTTCCAGTCCCGCTAACCTATCTACAAAGAAGTGACTGCCTCCAGTGCTGGTAGTCACACTCGAGAAAGCAGAAGATACCGGGACTCAGCAAGGAGTCACCATCGCTAATATTAGAAATTAGTTAAGCAAAACAAAATCCGTAATACATATTCTCTTTATGCAGGAACATGCAGTTTGCTTCGTGACCAACTCACACACCTATGAAAATAATAATGCATACCCAAAGCCAAGTAACTGGCTGTATTTAAGAGCATTTTAAGAAACGTTATTTTGAATAACTCACACACAAATGTGATACTATCACATAATTACCCTGTAGGCCAACTAGATGGTCATCATGAGGAGGGGGCACTAACAGTATTTCATTTCTGGAAATGGCTTAACCTAGGCTGGTTTCTGCCAGAAAAGTAAAGAGTGAGCTTAGCAAGGCGTCCTTATCTAGGTCTTTAAATGGACTTTCTGGTTTGGCTATCACAAAAGGGGTTAAAAATACTTGAGACTACCCAAAAAAGCCTAACAAGACATCTGGGTGCTGCGGCTGTCACTGTCAGGGCAGCCCTTGGAGGGAATGCCCATATCAATTCGGCTTATCAGATGGACAGCTGATCAACATTAAACAGACTTGCTCTGGGCAGGCTGAGCTGAGCTTCCTGACATGAATTCCAATGAGAGCCCTCTGCACTCTACCACTGAGCTCTGCCATTTTTTACCGTTGCAGCTCCCTGGACATATGGGAATCCCTAGTGATGAGCACATAAAGCTGCCTCTAACTCAAGTGATGGCTCATTTCCCCCGGCTGAAGGCAGACATTAATATCCTGAGGAGATCAGACCCGCCTCTCTGACCCCCATCTACCGAAGCAAAACGACTGTCCTATTTCTTCATTTAATAAGCTTTTAATGAAGAAAACCAAACCCCCCTCTCTGACTGCAGTACAGTTCTACATGAGAAGGTTAGACAAATACATCAGATTCTGTGTCAAAGTTTCCAAATCTGCACCCCCCCAATGGCAAGTAGGTTCTGTCACTCCCCGTTCCACAGTGCTCATTCTTCCTGATGCAGTGCAGGAGTTTAGTTCTCTGCTCTGATAATTATGAGTCGTCTCCACACTATGGCAGGTGGAGGATTAAAGAAATGATTATAAAGAGCACGCTGGTGTTTCCATTTTCATTACAAACCTCTTTCTTCGAGGGTTCATAATTTAGCTATGAAAACTGCTTCAGGCACAACCAAGACTGGGAGAAATGACAGTCCAGTGACAACCCAGATAGTACACCAGAAAAAGCTTCTGAGCTAAATTAGAATATGAGAAAGCTAAAAATACTTGGTGAATTGGAGTTGGCATACATACTCTGGTTTTAGGAGGGATAAAAGGAAAGATGCATGATGGCAAATAAAGAAGACAAGAAGATTTTTACCTGTGAATCTTGGAGACTGTTTAAAACTAAGAGGAATCTGAATCATTGCTGAAGTTTAGTGCTGGGCCCACTGCCTATTGCCAGGGCTCTGTGTGCTCTGAATTGCTTCATGAGAAGCTGAGGTTTGAATTTTCTCTCATTTGGAAGGCAAGTAGGGGTTAGCAGCAATGTGAGGGCTGCATGTTAAATGGGGCACAGGAAGCGCTGCAGGAGGGAAATGTCATACAGCAAAGACCTCTCCAACTAAATAACAAGAGGCAGCGATGGACTGAAAGGGGAATGTGACAGGCTTCATTTAGAACATGCAATATGTTGGAGGCTGGGAAATGTGAAGATGAGGTGAGACTAAAGGGACAAAGATTTGTTTCCTATGAGAAAAGATGTCTGGGCATAGGCTATAGAGTCATAATTTTATTTTTTTTTATAAGATTTATTTATTTATGCATACAAGCACTGGGGTACAGACCAGAGGTGTGGGGGGTGAGAGGATTCACCACAGACAGAGCGAGGAGCAGAACAGGCAGATCAACAGAAGTACACTGCTGAGGAGAGCAGCGGGCACAGCAGGAGAGGTCTGCCGCACCATGTGGGTCCCCTCTCTGGCCGGCAGCAGGGATCGAACTCGTGCTGCAGTGGCTTTGGTTTGCTTCATAGTGCGTTGCTTAACCCACTGCGCCACCAAGGAGGCCCCTAGAGTCATAATTTTAAATGAGACCGTGTACCCTGCTCTCTAATCAATGTAGGTATCTAGAATCACAAGAACAAGTGCTAAATGCTCCTCTAAGTATTTCACTGTGTTTTCATGTATAAAAGTAGAGTGGTTCCCCAGCATACTTAAACCATAGGCAATAAAAGTCATGCGCAGGTACTCTACGCAGGTTACTGCATAGTTCATAACCTACCATGTCCCAGATGTTATGTTTTTGTAATACAGCATCTCATTTAATCCTCACCAAGGTTAGGTGTTATCCTGATCTTACAGATGAGGAAATGGACTACAAGGAAATGAAATGCCAGGAAGCCTCTACAGAAATATTACCCAAGAGAGGGAAAGACATACAATCTGAACATTAAATGAAAGGAAGATTTAAAATCAGATGACATTTCTGAATACTTCTTTAAATAACCATATCCTGAAAAATACTCATTACCATGCATAAAGTTATTTCCAAACTACAGCCAGGGCTATAAAAATTCTTAATAGGGTCACTGAGAGCTACTTTATCTTTAAAAAAAGCTTTTATTGATATAAAGTCATTTGTTTTTAAGCTTACAATTCAATGAATTTTAGTATTTGCAATAGTGCAACCATCACTAATTTTGACCATTACCATCACTCCTCAAAAGAAACCTTATGCTTTAATTACTTATTTAGGTTATTTGTCTTGACCTTCATTTTAATTTTTCAAGTATTTGGAATTTTTAATGAAATTCAGTATAAAGTACAATATAAAATAGAAATGTCAATGTCCTTTTACTGAAAAAAAAAATACTACAATATGTGACAAATAATAAAGTGTTCCATAGAATATATGTGTTGTCCACATATATTCCTGACATATGACAGGTCTATTAGGTGTCTGATAGTAAAAGCTAATTTTTTAAAAACTGACTATAAAGTTTTTCACAGAATGGATGCAAAAAAAATGGTGTACAGTTAACTTTGAAAAAATTACTTTGAATGGCAGATGTATACAGCTTACTTATTCACCAAAAAGGTCATTATTTTATCATCACAACTCATACCCCAGGCAACCCTTAAGTTTTACATTTTTCCTTTAGTGTGATTTTTTTTTAATGTCCATAGAAATGACTGAACTATTTCAAAGGCTGCTACAACCTTATAAAGGAAGAAGTAATACATACATACAAAGTAATGAAAAAGTCTATGAATCACAATTTAGATACTATAAAAGCTGTCTCCATTCATTCTTTCAAATTGTATCACTTTATTTAATTTCAGTGGACTTAATATGTGTTCACTGGGATGGAAATCCATGTCTACTAATTTCAAGAGAAACAAATGTGCCATTCAAATTTCTTTTTCATAAAAGTGGCACAGAAGATTAAAACTCACCTTTTAAAAACACCACAACTATTAAATGGTCTGCTTACAAAGATAAAATTATACACGTTAGATGAGAGCATATTCTTACTGTAAAAAAAAGTCAAAACGTCAGTATACAGAGCTAAGTTATTTAATATGAAGGTACTTAACTGCATGTAGCTCTTTAAGCACGAGAAAAGACTTTGATCTGAATTCAGATGTAGTATAAACGTTAAAGTACAAAATTTTTAAAAAGTCTCAGTAAGGTACTTTACATTAATGACATGTTGAAATAATATTTTAGATATCTTTGTTTAAAGATTTATTTATGCACAAAAGAACTGAGGTACAGATCAGAGATGTGGGGGTTGAGAGGAGTCACCAGAGACAGAGTGGGGAACAGAACAGGAAGATTGACTGAAAAATACTGCTGAAATATACAGACCAGCAGGCGAGGCAGGAAAGGTCTGCTGCGCCATGTGGGTCACCTCCCTGGCCGGGGATCGAACTTATACTGCAGTAGCTGCCAACGTTTTATAGCGCGGTGCTTAACCCCTTGCGCTACCAGGGAGGCCCCTATTTTTTAGATATCTTGGTTTAAATAAAATATATTATTGACAGTAATGCACTCATTTCTTTTTATATTTTTAATGTGGCAAAGCAACTTAAAATTATATTTCTATAGGGTTTACCTGGTTCACCATCCTTCTATCCTATTTCTAAACCCTCAAAACCCTATCCTATCTCAAAAACCCTCAGCGTCTACTGTTATCACTGGTAAAATATATAATCATATATATCAGTATTGGGGGGGGTTAAATATAATTCTTAAAATAACTTCACATAAGTGCTCAATAAATATTAACAATTACCTTCTTAGAAGTCAAGTCACCTTTTATTTAAACAAACCTTTAGAGGACAACTTTATATCCCAACTATCTAATTCTACAGGGTGAGTTTCTCAGAGAGGCAAGATCTGAACTTGCGGTGACAGGTAGTCCATCCACCGCACTGCCACAACTGCCACAACAATTCTTATGCAGGCGTCCCGGGCCTGGTGTAGACTACAAATCCCCTTGACTTCTGGTGACAGGGAATCCTTTCCTAATACTATCTAATACTGTCCTAATTCTATCTCCACCCCCTATATTTAATCAGCCCTTAAAATTCTTCTTGAATCTCAAAAAAACACTTATCTAGACTAACACACCTATTTTTTAAGTGAGGAACTGGTAGATTGGAAAGGCCTACTGAATTACTTAAGGTCCCATGGGTTATAGGTATTAGAACTAAAACCGAGTTGCCCAAACTCCAACCCAGTGTTTATTTTTCCTTTTTCCTATAGTCAAAGATTTTATTTTATGAGAAAAGAAAGTAAAACTGCTGGATATTTGAATATTACTAACTATAGAAAGGTGGTTAAGATTGATATCTGAGTCGCTATCTCCCTATAGCTCTTGGTCATATTTTTGTTTAAAGATTTATTGATGCATGCAAGAACTGGGATACAGGCCAGAGTGTAGGGGGTGAGAGGATCCACCAGAGACAGTGGAGAACAGAACAGGCAGACTGACTGAAATACACTGCTGAGGGGAACTCCGGGGGTGAGACAGGAGAGGTCTGCTGTGTCGTGTCGGTTGCCTCCTTGGCTGGCTGGCTGCAGGTGCATCATAGTGCGGTGCTTGACCCCCTGTGCCACCAGGGAGGCCTCTCTTGATCATCTTCTACCTCTTGTAAGGCAAGTATCTTACCTCACTACATCAAACCTTTGGGAAAAAACATGAGTTATTTAAACTTCAGGGTGAATTAAGTTTTAGCATCTAAACAGTGAGTTTAGAGAAATTCTGGTTTCATTTCCTCTGAGCTGCACAAACTTACAAGTTATTTCATGCACCTACTTCCCACTCCAAATCTTGGTTTCCTCTCATTTGAAGTTGTGGTAAACAGATTTCCAATGGACTCCCATCAAGAGGAAATAAACTTAATTCACTGAGCAAGCAACAAAAACTTATGGAATACTAACTACTATATTTGTAGCAGTAAAGCATTTTTTTCCTAGTTATATTGATTGCTTGGAGGGGCAGACAATTAACAAATGCCTTTTTTGTCCTGTCCACCACCTTTTAATTTTTTTTTTTTTAAAGAATGGGTCTAGTTCTTTAGTTTTATCTGTTCATTCAAGAAATATTTATTAAGTACCTGTCAAGTGACAGGTACTACCTAGGTTACTGGGAATACAGAGTAGAAGATATGTTTCCAGAAACCTATAGTATAGTGGGGAAGGGCTGCTTGACATTATTGTAGACCTTTCTAAACTAGACACCAAATTTGGAACTCTTCAGAATAAAATAATACAAGGACCCTGGATCCACATCATCTAATTCTTCTGCTTTAGTGGCAGATGCAGAAATCAAAGTCCAGAGATTCTAAGTACTTCATTCAAGGTCATACAAGTAGTTTTCTATACAGGTAGCTAAAAGTACAACTCCTCCCCCCCTTTTAAAAAATATTTATTTATTTATATCTACAAGAACTGGGGGATAGGCCAGAGGTATGGGGTGAGAGGATTCACCAGAGACAGAATGGGGAGCAGAATAGGCAGATCCACTGAAATACACTGCTGAGGGGAGCAGAGGGAAAGGCAGGAGAAGTCTACTGCGCCATGTGGGTGCCCTCCCTGGCCGGGGATTGAACTCATGCTGCAATGAGGGCAGATACTTCATAGTGTGGTGCTCAAGCTCTTGTGCCACCAGGGAGGCTCCAAAAAAGTACAACCTTTATTGTATAATTCTTTCTATACAATGCTGCCCCAAGAAGCAGATTAATTTAAGAGTTAAATTTTCTAGGCAGAAGTTTCTCAAAAAATGTGTTTACTAAGAAAACAAAATCAGGTAACATAGAATAATCATTCTTTTATTATGTTGCAGTGTATATGTTCCAGAAATGGTAACATATTAGTTTTTCACACATGCAAATGATATGCAGATATTTCATTATACAGAAATTTTTAAAAATTAAACTATTATCTGACAATCTATGATCACAGAGATGTATTTTTATAATCCAATTTATGAGATTTATCTTTCTACATAATAAGACCAAAACAGAGATATCTGAAAATGGCCTCTGTTCATCTCAGGAAATATGTGAACTTTGTAAAATGTTAACAGTTTGCAGATTTTGGTTTCAAGTCCCAAAGAGTTATAAGCATAACGATATGATTTTTATAAAGACCTCTAAGACCACGTGAGTTTTGTTGTCCCTTCCCCCATAGTCATCGTTCTCTTTTCTTATGTCTAACCATGACTTCGCATCCTGAGCTTCTAGATCCACTGCACTCCTTTCCACTTCTGTGAACAAAGGTAATGTGCCTTATTAAAATATACACACATTTCGAGAATACACAAACGATGGCCAACTGTGCACTATTTCTGACAATCTATATTTTGTGAGATCCTGTGATATGTGAGGCACTGTGCTTGGTGTTGCTTTACACCACAAACACATCAAGGAGCTTAAAGTCTCGCAGGGACAAAGATAATGAACAGAAATAGTGACATATGAAAACGCCTGCTGTTCACCTCAGAAAATACATTAACTTTGCAAAGGGACAAAACACATTCCAAATAGCAAACATTTTACTCCTTCTTTCAAATGAAATACCAGACAATATCCTAAAAGTCTGGACTTAAAGAATTTCCCAGAGAACTTGAAGCTCATCTAACATACTTCTAACTCACAGACAGACGCTAATCTTACTACTTAAAACTTTGCAAACCAACAGTTATGTGTGACTGCCTACATTATGATATGTATTCTGACTAAACTGTGCAATGTCTAATTTTCTAGTAATCTGATCATTTTCCATTTTTGTGGATTTATATTGCTTTTCATGCCTTTATAAATTTTCAAATTTAAATTATCTTGGCACACTGCTACCATTACTGTCTAGTTAGTTCTTAGGTCCACAGTATGGCTTCTTTAAAGACAATCAGCTTCCTTTCATTACTCTGCATTCTTAGACTTTCTCTAAGTCTAATCACTTAAATAGTAACCTAAGCTTAGAGAAATTATTTTGAACATATTAATGACTCTTCTATTTAAAAATGAATGTGTTAAGTATGCTTTAAAATGGTAAGGCTGTGAGGAATAAGGTAAGCCTGGCATATCTGAGTATAAGCCACCAACTTCTCATATTTAAAAGCCTTCCTGGTATCTCACAATGCCAAATGGTTCACAAGTCAATTTGGAAGTCAAAGAACATAACAAAACAGGAGAGTCATTTAATAAGCCTTCACTCAATTTAGATTGTATATGGTGCCACTGTAACAAACTAAAATATGTTCACTGTAACATCTATCATCATGACCACATGAAACAGCCCATTTCTGAGTTACTTTATTGGGAAGAGTCTTTTAAAAATTAAATATTTTGATTATTTGTAACCTGAGAGTCAGGACAGATGAAAATTAAGAGGATTATTAATCTAGATTATTTAATTACCATGATAATAAATAAAATTACTATAATAACCAGTAGGTATCATACCCTAGAAATACAAAGTATAAAAGAAATTTTTTTTCATTAATCAGTATGCATCAAAGGATGTGTTTACGTACTATTTCTCTTAAAGTAGTTTACGACCTGGCCTATGCCTTGAGGGCTCACAGTTTAGTTAAGGACACAGTACAGTGATACAAAAAGACTTAATAAGAAAACCATAGCATATATAATAAGTGCAAATGAAAGCCATGGTCTGTAATTGCTGTTATATATAATTATTGTGTGATACACAATTATGATCACTGGGGATTTGAGCAGAGGGATGAGAAGACTCCATGGAAGAGGTGACTGGAGAGCTCGGTTTCTCTTGAAAGGTGAGCACAGAGATCAATGAAAGGGAGGCTGCTGCTGCTCTTCCCCTCTGGTGTCAAGCATGACTGCCAAGGCAGTGCTGCAGGTGGGGTGAGGGTGGGCTCTCCTGTCGGATTGTTGCTGCTGCTGCTGCTGCTGGTCCCAACAGGGCTCACTGGCCCTGCCAGACAATGAACAGAGTCGACAGCTGCCATGGAAGGGTTTGAGAATGGCTGTGGCAGACAGAAACAGGAGTATGGTTGGAGAGCAGGTTTAGGACAAAGACTTGGGTGTCTCCTCTCAGGCAGGAATGGAGAGGAAGAGAAGTAAGAAGAATACAAGAAAGGAGGATAAAAGCCCAGGAATAACCCTCATCTTCTGGCTACAGCCCCAGGTGATTTGGATAAATTAAGAACAAAGTGATTGAATTGCTACTATTTGCCAAAAATTCATTTTCATACAAAGACAAAAGAAAGTTAATGTGCTACTTATTTATAATGTACTTAAGAAAAGTTAGTTTCCCCAAAGAAATGTGAGTTAATAGATGGGTCTTTAGATACTGTAGAAAAACATTCACTACCAGTTAATCAGAATGTCAACATTATACTAGCATAATATCATCTGGACACAACTACTTGACTGTGTCCTAAAACAGAGGCATAGATATTAATCAGAGCGGCCTGATAGAGTTAACTCAGTTTAAGGAAAGTAGAGAAATGAATGAAGCTAACTTGATCTTTGTCTTCATTCACATTCTAAAGAATTCAGTGAAGATCTCTACCACAGAAGACGCCCCTATTTGCCCAATTAGCAAGCCCTTTTAGAAGATAAAATGTAAGATAAAAAGAATGAAATGTAAAAAGATAAAATGTAAGATAAAAAGAAGATAAAAGTCCTCCCTGGATCTTGAATTAAGGCACCTATTTAAACCCTTCCTAATTAAACTACCTTCCATTGCAAAGTCTTGTCTGACCATAAGCTCTTCCTTATAAAGAAAAGCACTGAGTCAGGAGTACTAAGAGGTGGTTTGGTGGGTAGGAGGTTGTTACTCTAAACCCCCAATAGCACTAGCAGTTCAAGTCTCAGTATTCCCACAAAAACCTTAAGTAATTATTCTACTTATGTTACTAATGGCACATATCGAGTTATGGTGCGACACTACTCTTTGTTGGATGTTTGCCATGCTATAAATTATCAATTATAAACATTTCTTCATGTAATATTTGATTTAAATCCTAAAGCAAAAAGATCTAAAATAACACCTACCCATATCAGTGTATGGTTTTTACAGCATTGTTAAAAGAAATTACTTGCAACTGCTCATTATAGAACACATTAAGAATTCAGCAAAAATAAGCATGTTTTCAAATTCTGTTTCTTTCTCCTCGAAAGTACACTTTTGATAGGATCTGGGGTAAAAAAAAAAAAAAAGATACAGTGAAATCCTTGAAGGGTCTGTAACCTGATTATAAGAAACACAAAAGCAGATAATGTCAACAAAGTATGGTAAACAATGCAGTCAGTAAGAAAATGCGTTTGAGTAAGAAAGACCTGGTTTAAAACCCAGAGACCTTACTGATTATGTGATCTAAGCTAAATTATATGACACCTTCCAGCTTAATGTCCTCATCTCCATAAAGGGGATATCATTACTGACCCTTTAAGGCTGTTGAGAGACATGAATGAAAAAACACAGGTAGAGTGCTCAGTCTATGTAGTTATTAGTACCATCACCATTGATTTTTGTATAGATTCATGAATAGCATGCATGGGGTCCCAGAAAAGGGGTACTTAGTTCAGTCTGGGGTGGGGCGGGTCAGAGAAGATTTCCTAGAGGGATGAGAGTTGAGCTGTGTCTTAAGGAGTAGTAGGTAAAGATCTAGCCAGATGAAAAACCGTAGGGATGAGGTTCTATGCAGAGGAAACAGCACAGAGGGCACTACAAATATCTCACATCTGCTGGGCATCACTCAGTGCCCCCTCTCCTTGGCATCCTGACACATAGCTGTCTCTCCCTCCTCATGGTTTATCACCCAACTTCTGACAGTCATGTTGGTCTTGTTCTCTAGGAATAACTCAGCCCCAAATTCCCACCAGAACCTGCTCTTTCCCTGCCTTGGCATATGACAAGAGGTAAACTGCTGAGGAGTGAGGAGTCTGGGTTCTGAAGTCAGATGGCCTAGGTTCAAATCCTCCCATTATTTTGTCACTTTGGGCAAGTTGCTTCACCTGTATGCTTCAGTTTTATTCACCTGTTAAATGGGGATGATAACAAGCTCTTAGGTTTGCTGTGAGGACTCAGTGAGTTAATATATTTAAGAAAATATATTTAAGATGTGAATATTTTTATTAGGTCTAATAACCTAACAAAATTAAAATTCCATGCTTCATGGACAGGATGTCCATCAGCAAATAGAGAATGAAGACTAGAAATGAGGTTATCTGTGGGTGAAAAAAGAGCAAAAAGAAGTACAGCTCTATTGAATACTTACGAGGTGTTGAAAGTATTGCACTGTTTCATTTGTTTTTTCAGATGACCCCTATAACAGCTGTGCTAGGTAGCTAGTGGTGTTCCTGTTTTTAAATTTGAGTATGCTGGTCCTCTAAAGGTAAAGGAATTTACCTAGACAAAAGATTCAGGTTAGCAGAGGGGGAAAAAGGCAGGGGGTGGGAGTAGGGTGAAGAGTCTAATAAAGGCTGGTGTATTTGTTGTTGTCATAATTAAAAACACTAACAAACTAAAACCATGATTCAAAACCATGGATGGATAAACACAGAGCTGTGAGCTCCCAACAGATACTTTTCTTCACCAGATTAGTGAAAATGGATTCCATTTTCTTAGCTTGAAAATTATGATGCCAAACTTCACATTATTAAGAGGAAACTTATAAGCTGTCTAAATTTTCACATGATTTTTCTAGGCGTATGCCAATAAATGTAAACATTTGTTCATGCTCTCATTTTAGGTGCTATACTCAGGACTCCATTCCATAAAAAGCACAAACTACAGTGTATAAATCAAGAGTTCATTTCATTGTCCAGAAGTTTAGAGTATATTACAATTACACAGTAGGTAACGAAAATATTGCCCTCTAGAACTCCAACTCTACATTTTCAGACATAAAAAATAACTAGGCCTTCATTTGCTTTATAACGACTTAGGACCAATTCTATATTTTACAGTTTTTGAAGTCTAAATAATGTGTAAGATTATTTTGTGGGTTTCCAATATCCTTGTGATTCATATTTCACAGTAATTTGACTTCTTAGATATCCTTTTTAAATTTTCTTATAATAAAATTAGGAAAAAAGTAAAGAAAACCATGGAAAAGTGAGTAACTGAGACTCTGGCTGCAAAGCATTAACTTCATGAGCTGAATCTAGAAATACAAAATATAGTCTTAAGCATCTCCTACACATATAGAGGGAGCATTTCATATTGTTACCTCTTTGCCAATGGAGATGTTCTTCAAACATGAAGGAAAATTCAAGAATGTGTGTGTGTGTGTCTTTCTGTCTCTCTCCACCCCCATGTCACACACACACACACACACACACACACGTCTTGTCACATGTTGGACCTAAACTGATAAAAGAGCACCAGTCCTCAGGGGATGCTTCAGATACGTTAAGACAAGATACTGCAAGAAGGAGGGGGAGCAGCTAATTCTCTATAGAGACGTGTTATTCACATACCTACTGTTTTTTTTAAATCTAAATATATATAAATTTTTCTTTAATTACAGTTTCCTATATAACCATTAGTGGGTTCCAGCAATGCAAGCCATATTTATTAGAGGCAGCATGTCAAATAGGAGTTGACAATTACAGTCTCTATCAATACATATTATGCCAGACGGTAATGAGCCATCCACAAAGGGCCAGCCATCCAAAATAATCATGCTGCTTTCCAGAGAAATGTCGAAGAGGTTATGGTTTATTACACAGTGCTCATTAGATATACAGTGGCAGCATTAGCAATTTTTCCTTCATTTGCGTCTCATTTAAGGATCTGCCCCCACAAGCACAGTCAAATTAGTACACAAGGTTAAAACCATTATGCCTAGAAAAAAATTAAGTTGCATTTTATTTTACAGTAATGGTGGATCAAAGGTTCTTGGAATCTATTATTTGTGAAACCATTATCTAACACAGAATATTAACAAGAGGGAAGGGGAAAGCAATGCCCTGCCAGCAAGGCTTTGACAGGAACAAAGACAGACTGTTTGAAATAAGCAAACATCACATTACTTAATTAAATACCCCCCAAAAAAACTATTTTAAAAATAACACTAAGGTTGTGACATCAACTGACAAAAGTCACAAAATTAAAGTTAATGATGAAGCGCCAACCTATACTTTGAAATGCCTCATTTACATCATCTTATTTTAAAACATTTTTTACACTGCCTTTGTGCACAATTTGGTTATAAATTCACTACTGCTATAAATACTTATTTTCTTAAAAAGATCATCTCACTTCTCAAATCTTTGTGGCAAATCTGTATTTACTGTATTTATTGGAATTTTCTGATATAAAAACTATAGTTAGAAAGATCTGGTCAAGAAAGCAGATCTTGGAATAAGTTACCAAATTAAAACAGATTTTTTAAATAATTGCTATGTAATGGATTTTGTCAAATTATGAGATAACTAAGTATGAGTTACTGACAAGGGTAAAGAGTTGTAGCAATCTCCAGAAGACTGGGAGAACAGCAAAAGGAGTCCTAGGTGTTAAAAAAGATGGAAGGCTACAATCAAAAAGCCTACACCAGATAATTTCCTTCCTCTTCTCTTGTCTACCCCCTTACTTTCTAAGAGGGAGCAGCAAGACACTTCAACAACACATCTAACAGGAGGCCAGAAGAGGTCAGTGGAGAGCAGTGCTAGGCACCCCATCTTTCCACCCACAGGGCTGGGCTCCAACACATCTCAGGCCACTGTTTACCCAAAAAGAAGCAGCCAAGAAAATAGAACAAACCATTATATTAAAAAAAATTTTTTTTAACTTCGACACATCAGAGATGAGTTTCTAGCTGGTGTAATATTTAACTTAAAAAATAAAAAAGGACTAGCAAAAAAAAGAAATTCTCTTGCATGACTGTAAAATATAACCTTTCATAAGACAATTTAATAAGACAATAAAAATGAGAATGCTTTGCTATTGACATAACGCTATTTTCTCATTCTTTATTTCTCAAAAACTTGAGTTGTAGGTACACAAAAATTTTGACTTAAAATACTCAGTATTTGATCATTTGTGACCAATAAAAACTGATCAAGGTCTCTAGCTTCTAAATTAATTCCAAAACAGGAAAATTAAATATGTGATTGAATGTTTTAAATATTTAGATATAAATTTATTTCTCTTTTTTACCTTCAGGGAAGTGTACACGAAAGAGAAAGCTCTTCCCCCATTTAGAGCTAAAGAATTAGAAGTAAAAGGTTACAGACATTTAAATATCACATCCTGTGTTTTCATTAGTTTCAAAGTTCTTACACAGTAGGCCCATCTATGAGCTACAGCACCTAACAGGGACCCGAGTTACTTCAGAGGAGCTACTTTATCACCAAGACAGAGGTCAAGATATTTATTGAATACAAGCTTACAGTAGTATATTAGAAATAGAAAGGACAGCAACCCAAAAGAATATGTGGCCTGATTGTAGGAGCCTTATGAATCCTAAAAAGGAAACCAATAAAATTAGAAAATGCTAAGGAAAGAACTAAAATGGGTAGATTTAGTCAGTGGATTGCAGAAAGGTCCAAGTTACCTTGCCTACCCCTCTAATTGTTCCTGAGAAAGAGTTGTAACAGGGTGGTCCCAGGAAAAGGGGAAGTTCCAAAATCCTGGTTCCGCCCTATGTGGGTGGAGCTGAGGAGAAAAAGATTTCTGCAGGGAAGAGACGAGAAGAAGGGAAGATGGAGAACAGCAAGGAGACCTGGATGGGGCACGTGGAGCAGAGGGACATGTGAAGAAACTGTGCTTGCTTTTTGGTCTTGGACT
>JAGFMF010011446.1:2607449-2632848 GCA_019455555.1 Galemys pyrenaicus | reverse complement strand
AAGGTTTTGTATGTTTGTCTTAATGCAGCGGATGGCAGAACCCATTCAGAGAGGGCAGGCTTGGGGGTTCTGAGTGCTCCTCTCCCTGCCCTGTAACAGATTAACATCCAAAGTGCTATAAACAGTACAAAACAAAATTTGCATAAGGCACCTCTGGAAATAACTAGCTGCCTATTAAATCCTGCAGGTGTGTCAGAAAGAAATAAGTTTTGCAAAACTGAAGCCATAAATTGAATTAAACTTAATAATTTAATAATTCCATTTAAATTCCCTGACAATTCTGATTTTTTAAGTTTATTGGTTTTTGTTAATTAAAATTGCTCTGGTCTATCTATAAAGAGAGGTTAAAAAGTAAATTCCTAATTTTTTTAAATTCTAAATTGAATGATATAAAGATAATACAGGAATGCATTTTTAGTGGAAAGTATCCTTCCACTGTTGCCAGGAAACAACTAACAAAGGGGAGTTAAATAATTTCACAGTCGTATTTTCTCACTCTCCTTTACTGGGAACACAGTCGTTTGCATGGCATAATAAGCTGTAAATTACAAACATTTTTACATAGCCTGCTGCAAAGAAAAGTCTGCCAGCTTTCTACTATATTGGATAGTGTTCAAGTGATTAACTATAGCTTTGGAAAGCAGGGGTGGAAACTTGTTTTGCGTCTCACTTTGTTGGTTCTCTTATGCACAGCCTCTAAAAATCCGTTACATCATTATTTGTAATGAATATGCAAGTAATCATGGTAGAGTAATGGAAGCTCCATATTACTGCAGGATATAAATTTACACATGGACAGCAGCAAATCTTGCAGGTACATAATTATCCAAGTATTTCCTTATAGCCGTATTTCCAATGAGAATGAATGCAACGGTTTTCAATACCAAGATTTATTCTATTAAGCAATTCAGGACTAACAAGGAAGTACACTTTGTTCTTTGTCTACAAGAGAAGCTTCTTAGATAGAACATCTACTTAGGATACAAGTTGTTTTTTTTTTTTTTTAAAGTGGTTCTCGCATCAAAGAAAATATGTAAGTATCTGTATTTCCTAACACAACAAAGAAAATCTGTGAAAGACAGTGTGTAGTAAGAGAGCTTACAAAAGTAAACTTTTTTCTTTTTTAAAGATTTATTTATCTATACATACAAGAGCTAGGGCACAGGCCAGAGTCCAGGGAGGTGAGAGGATTCACCAGAGACAGAGTGGGGAGACAGGCTGACTGACTGAAACACACTGCTGAGGGGAGCAGTGGGCAAGGCAGGAGAAGTCGGCCATGCCGTGTGGGTCCCTCCCTGACCCGCAGCAGGGATCAAACTCGTTCTGCAGTGGCTGTGGTTTGCTTCATAGTGCGTTGCCCAACCCACTGTTCCACCAGGGAGGCCCCAAAAGTAAACTTTTAAATTTTTGTGTCATATAGAATTATACCATGCTCCTCTTTCAACCTTAAAACAAAAGGAAATTTTGTCTCAATAAATCAATAATAATCCATGCAGTACTTTAGTACCTAGGGTTTTGGAGGCCAACGAAAAAGCCTATAAACTGGTTTCTATCCATTACACAATACAACACCGCCAAATAAAAAACATAAAGACACATACTCAGTGCTGAAGATGTCAAGATGAGTAATCCCTCTAACTTCATAGTTGGATATACTGACCCTCCAAAATCTACAAACTAGAGTTGGGAGGTGAGGCCAGTGTTCCCATTATTTCCTGCCCAATTTGAGAAAATCACTGTTTCTTTGGAGCCAGTTCTGCATTCCTTCATCACTCCTTTCCTCTGTCAACTGTTCGTCTTTGGCATCTCACTCAGTGTTGTTGGTCTCCTAGTTGACTAAAGTCATGTCACCTGCCCCCCCTGCTGTTTCTCAATCTTCGCAATTCAACATCTACTATATTGATGTTGACCCCACTCAAAGAAATAACTGGAATTTACCATTCCAGTTCCACTACTGAAAGCTTCAATTCAAATATCCCACTTTTATCTACATCCTCCCAATCTCTCAAGTTCTCTTGCTGCATTACTACTTTTTACAACCATGACATAAATCATGACTTTCAATGCTTGATGACTATTTTCTCTCTAATTTTGAACTCCCTTGTTCTCCTTTCCTGATTAAGCTTAAACAATTGTATTAGGTCAACCATTCAATTAAGCTCATACCCTTTTCTTGGTGGGCAAAGAAAAACTATAATCATACTTCCAAACTTCTTTACTCCTATTCTAGGTAGGGATGCCAGGAACTGCCTACTGCAGTATTAAAGAATTTGGATTTAATTCTATAGGGAACAGAGGAAGTGGGGGGTGAGAACAGGGTGGAAGGAAAGGAGGTTAAAGATACTTTCTTCAGTTAAAAACATGAGAAGATATAGAAATAGGGAATCTTAAAATTAGATAATAGAGACCCAAGATGCCAGCAATTACAGGAAGGAAGGATGCAAAGGTTAGAGATAACCAACCTTTGAACCCTTTACCTCTATTCCTACTGCCCACTAGCCAGCTATATGGCCTAACAACTTGAAAGAAAGTTCAGAAGTGTATCACTACACCACTTGTAGTTGCCAGTTCTCATCTAGTATTTTATGTGAGGGACATAAGGACTACTTATTTTTAGTTAAACAAAGGACTGCAAGTGGAAATGAGTGGGTTGTATATATAATAGTGTGTGTGTGTGTGTATATGTGACATATATATGACTGTGCTAAAAGTTAAATTGCAGAAACTAAGTTCTAGATATGAAATTACATCAAAGCATCAAAAGTACTAGGCACATAAACTGTTTCCTCAGTTTGTCACTTGAGGTTGACTCTTTCCAATTAATATTAGCATTTCTTTAATGCTTGCCCCTCTGTCCTTGTAGAGAGGAGGTATTTAGGAGGTACTATATTGGACCTACTTGAACCTATCTGGGTATGTATCCTGTTAGTTATGATAAAATGTATCAGTTAGCCATTCATTAAAAAAATATCCCTCATTTGAAGCCCATTATTATCCCCATTTTACAGATAGTAACTACAAAGTGATTAAGATAGTAACTTAAGGTCTTAAGTGACCTTAATAGTTGCTTAAGGTCAAGTACACAATTAGATTCAGATCTGAGACAAGAACCCAGATCTCTGGCCCATACCCATGTTTCCATTACACCACACTCTTTACTGTGGGGGTTCTTGAGTTTGGGTTCAAGGGTTTAAGTCATGAAACTATTAAGCAAACTCTGTCAGTCTTCTACCACATAGATTTAATATTATGTTACTATGATGACTATCAAGAATTAAGCATTGTTTAAAATGTTGGATTAGACACAGGGCATTGTGCTTAAAACTACTGTTTTTTACTAATCAACATATAACCCTTTTCTGAAAAGACTGAAACTTTTTCAACATTAATAAAACACATTATGGTTCATTATGACTTCTTTTATTGCTGTGAGGTAGTCAGGTGGTGTAATCTATAGTAAGATATTTATATACGACAAACTAACTCTCAGCTGAGCAGATTAATAGCAGAGCCCACCTACATTTTGTGGTTAATTATACTTGTTTTTTAAGAGGCTGTTCTTATTTTGTGTTTTTCAACAGCTCTGGTGAAGTAATGACTTCTGATGTACAGTATGTTGAACATAAAGAGCCTTCCCCTTTCTTGCTCAACATGTAATTGCTGCATTTGTGCATGCTGTGTAAGTTGAAAATAACAATAAAAAGTTAATGAAGAAAATAAGTACTGGTTGTAATGAATTAGTAATATTACTAGATTTGTATCCTGAGTTTATTTTTACTGTTGTAAGTGGAACACAATCAATAGGAATATGTAATCAAACTGTACCAGCTTTCATCTTCTGAGATCTCTCTAGAAAAGAGCTGAGATATCTTTAGGAAATTATCTTCAAAAGCCTACTCTAAATTCAATTATTCAGCATAATCATTTTAAATCACTGTCAATAAGCACTCCTCACTTTCAAGGTTCATGTAGTACAAAAAAGGATACATTTCTTAAATAGGATTTTATTACTTTATAAGTATGAATATAAATTTCTTTTAATTTCCAAGTGAATTTTAATTATATAAAATAATATGAATAGATTCTCTTTATTAAGAAACTGAAATATTTCAAATAAAGTATGCTTTGAGTATTCCCTTGTGCCTGTCCCCAAACTTTTTCCCTTCCTACTTCGTCCAACCTTATCATCATCAGGTGGGTAAAGTTTCATTCACATTTTTTTCTATGCATATACACACGTCATCTTTAAACACACACACACATTTTCAGTGCCATATATTTCAATATTAATTATTTCATGTTAATAGAATACAGTCCTGTAGGGTAAATGTTGATCAGGTATTTCCACCCTCCCACCGCTGTGATGATGGACACCTGTGGTGCTGCGAGCATTCCAGGGTGGGCATGCGCAAGTGGGCGCACCTGTGTTGGACACGGGCATAAATGGGCAGCGTCATGAAGACGCCAGAACAGACAGAACTGTGAGAACTGTGAGCACCAACAGAACAGAACTCTGAGGACCGACAGCAGCAGCGAGAGAAGCAGCAGCCGAGAGGGTGAGATCGCTGGGGGCTGGGAGGCCTGCCAGCCCCCCCCTCCCGCACCCCCCCCCCCCACCCCTGCCTGCCATGTACCTGGCCNTGGGGGGTGGGAGGCCTGCCAGCCCCCCCCTCCCGCACCCCCCCCCCCCACCCCTGCCTGCCATGTACCTGGCCATCTCTACTAAATAAAGTATGAAAAGCCACCGAGGGCTTCAAGACTCTCCTTCCTTGACCCGTCTGCCCAGAACCATCCCGAACCCTGCCTCCAGTGCCACCTCCATTTCCTGTTGCTACAAGTCCTAAATAAAAAATAGTTTCTTAAATAAATAAATAATAGTCAACATGTTCCTACTCAGGCCTTGTTTCTTAGAGTGTTTTTTGATTTGTTTAATCCCCAAAGGAAATGTGGTTTGATCATTTTACTTGGTATTTTTAAGTGCTAGACAAATTGTAATGTATAGTGTGGGGGTGAGGATTGCCAGTCACAGTCTATTGTTACTATAATTAGTAGTCATCAGAAGCTAATTAGTATCACGTTAAAATGATAAATTGTGAACCATAATATTTGCAGCTGAAACCAACACAAATTCCCTAAATTTAAAGATTTATTTTAAAACTTGCTTCCTTCATAGCTTTTTATATTTTTCACTTCTCTTCTTAAATGAAGATCATTTCACTGAGGCCTTCAATATTCTACCACCCCTTCTAATAGCACAAAAAGCCTCACCAATATTCACTTAGAGGAAAAAGTAATGTTAAGATCAGTAATTTAATTCTAAGATGTTTTCTAGATTTCACTTATAGTTACATTTATAATGACTTTATTTTTTGGTGTTGAGTTCTTGAAGTCAAACAATTACCTTAGTATATATAATATTAATTTAACTTTAATTGACTGAGTAATACCCTGAGTTAAATGAAGAATTAGCCCACTTGTCACAAAATGGATGGTGTCCACTCTAACAATGAAGAGTAAACCTAGTTAAGCTAATGTAAAGATATTTTGCATTTTCATAGGATATTTGATTCTGTCAGAGAGGGGAAAATGATAAAATTTCAGGTCAATCAGGGACCCCTAAAGCCCTCATTTTAATAGTTTTAAATTTACTGTTTTCATTCAGCAAAAGTTTATACCAGGTTTAAGAAATACAGTAGTTAACATGTACTTAGTTTAAAAAAATTGAGACCACTGAAGAGGACATAAAATGAATACTGCCGTATCCCATTTCCCCCTACCAGTCACCCCTCCCCAGAAGATCCCTTTGTGTCTCCTTTGAAGCATTTTCCATGCATGTAAAAGTTTACTGCCTACCCACTCCAATGGGGTCAAACTACATGTTTCTGCATTGCTTTTTTCCAGGTAATTCTTAGAGAGCTTTCCAAGCAACACACACAGATCTCCTTAATTCTTTAAAAAAATCATTTGATATTCCTTGCATCAATAACGTAACAAGCACCGGTTATTTCCTTCTTTGTTGTTGTTCTGTAAACTATGACACAAAAAGCATTTTTATAATATGTCTTTGAGCATTTATATTAATATATCAGCAAACAATTTTGCAAATCAAAGATAGTTGGATTAAAATAACATTTGTAGCTATTAACAAACTGCTCTCTAAGCAAGTATACCAAATAACATGCCAACAAAGCACTCAAGTACCTACTTCCTCATGCTCAAAAACAGAGTATCAAACTTTTTAATATTTGCCAATCTGATTGGGGAAACAATAACTTTGCTGTAATTTGCCCTTTTTGATGAGGTCAAGTCTTCCCCTCAACCTTTATTAAGGCTGTTACTTAAGGGCCTCCCTGGTGGCACAAGGGGTTGAGCGCCATTCTGTGGAGCTTCCACAGCCACCTCAGTGTGAGTTTGATAGCCGGCCAGGGAGGAGACCCACAGGGCACAGCAGATATCTCCTGACTTGCCTGCTGCTCCCCTCAGCAGTGTATTTCAGTCAATCTGCCTGTTCTGCTCCTCACTGTCTCTGGTGAATCCTCTCATCCCCTGCCTCTGGCCTGTACCCCAGTTCTTATATGCATAAATAAAATCTTTTTTTTTTTTTTTTTAAAAAGGCTGTTACTTAAGGCCTCCCTTAATAAGTCCTTTGTCCATGATTTTCTATTATCGTTCAGATATTTTAAAAACTTCAACAAATTTGCTTATTAAAACTTGACCTTTTGTAATGTATACTGCAAATATTTTTTGTAATTTTGGCATTTAACTTTTGATTTTAGTGGAAATTTTTTTCCATTGAAGAATTTATGTAGTCAAGTGTGTCAATTTTTTTGTTTATAGATTCAGAGCCTTGAAACCTTTTAAGAAGATCTTCCTTGCTTTAAGTTTATATAAATAATAATAAAAATTATTATTCAGCCATGATAAAATAGTCATTGACCGCTATCTATGTGCTCTGAACATGCTGAATGTTAGAGCAACAGGGGAAAAACAGATCATCTAAACTATGTGTTTGAGACCACAGTCTTTCTTATGAGCTTTACAAATAAATACAGAAATGATCAGTCTATAATTTTATACTTACTCATCAGCTCACCTGCCACCCAGAAGTCTAATAAGTAATAAAGTAGATGTACTTGTTCTACAAATAGAATTGGCAGGCTTTAAAATTTGTCAGTACACATTATGTGTCCTGGCCAGTGGAGCAACATCTAAAAAGCAGAAATATCAACAATCACTTTACTTCTGACTTAAAGTTTTTTTCACTCTTGCATGTTCTACTTGTCACTAACTTTATGGTTAGCAGATAGAAGTCAGGCAAGAAGATGACAACGTATCTATAAACGAACACGTCACAGGACTCAGCAGACTTTCAAGTTAATTTCATGGTTATGCCTTACTCTGCCAGTTGTGCCTTGCAAGCTCCAGACAACTGGGACAATTGGGCTATTCAGCTACAATTCTGAGGACACACCCCTGTCACAGCAGCAGTCCATTCTTCTCTCCCAGCTGCACAGAGTTGGAGGTAAGGGCAACACAACCTCTGAAAAGCCTAAAACCTACTAACAAAATTTCAAGTTCCACAGAGAGCAGAATGGAAGCCACAAATAACAGAGGTGAGTAAATAAAAGACACCCCCCCCAAAAAAAAAAGGTCAAAATATGAAGGGCAAAAACAAAAATTAAAAATTTCACTCGATATCCTACAACATTTTGGGGGTTATTTTTTGTGTTTCTGGGTGATACTCCACTAATACTTTCCTTTTTTAAATGTCACATTACATACTACTTTACATAACTAAATTAAAAAATCAAGACTGTTCCAGGAAGAATGCTCTAGAGTCTGATTAGACTCACACTCTGAATTAGAGGCTGCAAAGGACATGATAGGGAAGTCACTGTAAGTCCATGTTAAACTACACTAGAAGGCACATACTATAAAATGTGTGATTTAAATATTTATTTTGGTCTAGAACACTTATGTTATACTGTAGATTCATTAATCCACACAGATTATTTACATAAATACTGTGTCCAGTGGTGAGATAAGAAAGTGCACAAACCTAATTCCCTGCCCTGAAGGATGGAGAAATTTAATAAGGACATAAAGCAGCATGACAGGGGTCTGGAACAATAATAATAATACTTGTTAAGCACATTCTGCTGGTAACAGTAAATTCTAAAATGTATGTGACCTAACAAATATTTTTTCCTCTCATACATCAAATCTATATGATGTGCCTGATGGGCAGGGGGCTCTCCTTCAAGAGTGATTCAGGAAAACAGTCATTTTTCAACTTGAACAGGTCACTTCCAGATCCCCTGCTTCAGAGTATTACAAATGTGAGATTTTTATGGTCAGGAAATAACAAATATATCACTTCTGCTCAGACTCTACTGGCTAGATCTCAGTCAAATGGCCCAGCCAACTGCCAGGGAGGCTGGGAAATGTAGCCTGGCTCCATAGACAGAAGAAAATGTGTTTGGCAATCTCTTCTACCACAGTTAAGAGATGTTGGAAAATTTCAGGGAACGAATGTAGAGTGAACATATGTGTTCTATTCATAACTGCTAGTTAGATGAGAAATAATTGAGTTAATTCTTGTTACAGCAACTGAGAAAGGTGAACCATTAGTCAAAAAATTCACAAGTTTCTTTAAATGTAATAATCATTTCACATTAAAGAAGTCTACACTTTGTAATGGCATGTTATATCATAATGATCTTTTTTACATAAAATTAAAATATCCTTTCATTAATAAGGGAAGTTATAAACTTATTTTCTCATTGTAGCTAAGAATACTAGTACCATTTAGTAATTGAGTGATTACCTTTGTACACTATTTTCTAAGTCAGGGTTGGCAGGATAAACCTAAAGCCCATGGTCTTATTGGCAAAAAGGTGATGGTAGATGTTTATGGTGAATCTTTATAAATGTGGATTTTAGCTGTTTTTCAAAATATGATTATCACATTTTAGCCTAAATTTTGCCTCTATTGGCCATTAAGTGATAAATTCACTAGATACATCTACAAGTTATATCCATCAGTTATATCCTTAGGCCAAATAAAAGAGGTCACCTAACTTACTTTTGGTCCCTTAGGTAATTTATTCAGGTTCCATTATCTGACATCTAAGTCAAGTTAATGAGAAAAAAAAAACACCAACAATATAAATCCCTATAGTTCGAAGGTGAATTAAAAAGCTCCCAAATCAGTACTTCCCTCAAATGTTAAATAATTCACTGTGGCATTATAGATACAAGCCTCCAGCAAAAGCTACACTTGAACAATTAAGGAAGCAGGAGCCAAACAAATGACTTCAGGGATAGAGAAACAAATTAATGATTTTTTTAGAGTATGATACCAAATTATGTTTTCACATTAACAAGTGTGTAAAACACTCAAGCATCACCAATGATTTACTACATCAAGTTTGATTACAGAAAATAGCCTGGAACCACACACTAGGAGGATTACCTAAGTATAATTGTGGATTCTATACACTTGGGTATGAAACCCAAATACGTTATTTAGAAAAATTTTACAGCTATTCCTTGACTTACAATGGGATTACGTCCTGATAAACCCATTCTAAATTTAAAATATAATAAATTGGAAGTGCTGACTGGAAGCCATGGCTAACCACTGAAAATCAGTTGATACAATAGAGTGTTATACTATGGTTTCTACTGAATACATATTCTTTCACACTATTGTAAAGTCAAAAAATAGTAAAATTAAATTTTAAAATTAAAATTAATAAGGTCAATTAGCCATAATTCAAACTGTCTAGAGGATTCACCAGAGAGCAGAACAGGCAGATCTACTGAAATACACTGCTGAGGGGAGCAGTAGGCGAGACAGGGGAGGTGTGCTGCACCATGTGGGTCACCTCCCTGGCCGCAGACCAAACTCAGCTACAGTGGCTGCGGATGCTTCATAGTGTGGTGCTTAATCCCTTGTGCCACCAGGGAGGCTCCAAGAGCTACTTTTAATGAGAGAAATTTCCTAACCACTCATGTTTTTAGGGTGGTTTTAGTTTCATGTGCCAGAGTCCACCTGCAGATTGCTACTTCTACATAGGCTTTAACACAGGTATCAAACACATAGCTAAGATTAAAATTACTGGCAATATCCTATTATAATAATAATAGTGTTTTTTTACAAGCATTTTTATATGCAGTAAAAATAACTAATACCTACTCATAAATCTATTTCTTAATCAGAATGTGTGGGATATAAAATTTCCTTATTTCAAAAACTTCAGTAAAAACCTCTTTTCCATAAAAATAAGCAAAATTAAATAAACGATAAAGCACTGAAGTAGATTACTTCCAAAAGTGCAGCGGCATCATTATTTATACAATGATGTATTTATATATCATTATTTAAACTATTTGAGTGGCTTTAAAAATCATAAATCCTAGACTAAGTGATACTTACAGACACAATGATACTATAAGGGGGAGGAATGAGGATGAGAATTTTAAATGCCCAAGATAGAAATGAATGTACCACACAAATGTATATGAAATCCACCAAAGTTAAGCATGGAGCAGTCGAGATGATCAGCCTTGATAAGAATAATAAAAACCCATTCTTTTTAACCTAACAATTTTTTAATCTACCTTTGAATCAGAGAACGACAAAGTACTAAACAGTTATTTCTACTGACTACTATTCAGTAAAAGAAAACACAACTTAGAGAGCAATGTCAAAGGACTAATTTCCTCTTACCATGAATAGATCCCACTGACCATGTCATAGTTCTGACATGAAGCATTCACACTGTTGGGCCCCGCTGCTTTAGAAATAAGTAACACCACCAAGCCTCTCAACTGGAGGCTATTCCGGCTGTCATGTACTAGTCCCCTGTCAGAAAGGAAAGAAGAATAGGATTAATTTACTTTCATAGGATGAGTCTGATCAAATTAGAAAATTGTTGCAAGGACACCCATACTTCCAAAATTAGACAATGAGATTCTGTTTCTTTTAACAGGATTAGAGAGAGAAAGGGTTAATAGAAGGAAGCAACAAGTTCAGGAATCAACTGGAGAAATCCACAGCTGATTTTAAAAGTGAAATCCTATTTTTATTCCTCTCCCTCTCCCTCCCCTGTAGAATGTCTCTGATTTATAGTTGCCTGTTAAATTTTGTATTTTTTATAATTTATTTTTCTTGATCCCTTATTTGATTCCCCTATATTCTTCCTATGAGTGAAACCATCTGAAATTTTTCTTTCTGATATTTTTCTTTCTGATATTTTCTGTCTTATTTCACTGAGTACAATCCCTTCCAGCTCCATCCATGTTACTGTGAATGGCATGAGTTTATCTTTTTTGATCGCTGAATAGTATTCCATTATATGTATATGTATGAGTATATCTCACATCTTCTTGATCCAGTCATTTATTTTGGGGCATTTGGGTTGTTTCTATATCTTACCTATTGTACATAGTACTGCAATAAACATAGGGGGTGAAGGTATCCTTTTGAATTAATGTTTTTGTGTCCTTTGGGTAGATCCCTAGGCGTGGAATTGTTGAGTCATATGGTAGCTTCATTTTGAGTAGTCTGAATACACTCCACACAGCTTTCCAAAGTGGCTGGACCAGTTTGCATTCCTATTAGCAATGAGGAGAATTCCTTTTCCTCCACATCTTCACTAGCATTTGTTGCTGCTAGCTTTTTTAAATATGTGCCATGCTCACTGGTGTAAGGTAGTATATCTCATTGTGGTTTTGATTTGCGTTTTCCTAATTATAAGGGATGCTGAACGTTTTTTCAGATACCTGTTGACCATTTGCAGTTCCTCTTTGGAGAAGTGTCTTTTTAGCTCTTCTGTCCATTTTTGATTGGATTTTTTACTTTGTTTTTGTTGAGTCATGTGAGCACTTGTGATGAGTCCCTTATCAGTTGTATGGAGTGTAAAAATTTTCTCCCAATCAGTGGGATGTTCCTTTGTTTTGATTAATGGTTCTTGTGCTGTACAGAAGCTTTTTAGTTTGATGTAATTGTAGCTGTTTATCTTTTCCTTCATTTTTTTTGCTTTGGGGGATAAGTCTTTAAAGATGTTACTGAGATATATGTCATGTAGTGTTTTATCTACATTTTCTTCTACATATTTTACAGGTTTTATATTAATGTTTTAAATCCATTTTGAGTTGGTTTTTGTGCATGGTGTGAGGTAGTACTTTCGTTCTTTTGTATGTGGTGGTCCAGTTTTCCAAGCCCCATTTACTGAACAAACTGTCCTTGTTCCATCAAAACAGGGGAGGGAAGAATACAAGGGGCTATGGTGATGGTGCACGGATGAATTGGAGGTTGGAATTTTACAGGGATTACACCAGAGAGGTGAAAGCATACATAAAAATGAACAATGATGTAAACTATATAGAGATAAATTTTAAAGAATAAAAGTGAAATCCTAAATTGTGACGCTTGATGATCAGGTTTACTCCTCTCTCTAGGTTTTCCTATTGGCTATGCCTCACCTCACAGTGTTAACTGTCTGTTCTGAAAATAAGAGGTACCAATAGTTTTAAAATGTTTCTTTGAGGTAGTTGATAGCTACAGAGATATAAATTGTCTACCTTGGAAGAAGTAATATTATTTGTGAGTTGAGATAGTGATAAAAAACGATTTCTGTCTTCACAGAAAAAGCAGCTCAGAGAATTAAAGGATTAAAACAAATCCAAATGATTTAAAATTTTGAGGGCATATGAATGGAGATCTTGCCCCTGGGTGGTGGAGTGGAGCTTCTCCATGTTGTCTTCCTCTTAGCTTTCATGTTAGGGGTGACCCCCCTCACCTAAATTGGTTATTTGGTTTGATTACCAAGAGGTTTTCACTTAACCCATGATTTCATGAAAATAGTGGAATCACCATATTTCCCAGTGATAATTTAAGTTATGCTCCAATATAAGAGTCCATAAGTATTGTGTAATACAACAACTGTGAAATTCAGAACTGACAGACCTGTTATTCCAACAGTATGCGTAAAGAGGAAAATTATTTTAGCATCCAGAATATTGAAATGGGAGTTCTCAAGGCATAATGCTCATATGGAAAACAGCACTGCACAAGTAATATTCACAAAGTTTTATGTCCCAGAACTCTGAGGATAGTATGAATGGAATTTACACATTTCCTCAAGAACAAACCTACTGTGGAAGGAGTTCTTAAATTTCTTCAACTAAGTACATTGTGTTTTTTTAAAGATTTATTTATTTATGCACACAAGAGCTGGGGTACAGGCCAGAGTCGCAGGAGTTGAGAGGATTCACCAGACAAAGTGGGGAGCAGAACAGGCAGATTGAAACACACTGCTGAGGGCAGCAGGGGGCGAGGCAGGAGAGGTCTGCTGCGCCATGTGGGTCCCCTCCCTGGCCAGCCAGCCAGCCGCAGGGATCAAACTCATGCTGCAGTGGCTGCGTTTTGCTTCATAGTGGGTTGCTTAACCCACTGTGCCACCAGGGAGGCCCAACTAAGTACACTGTATACGCACATTATTATCACCAGTCAACAGCTCAATATTATGCATCTCCCTCCAGCAGTATTTACATTTTAATTGAGAAGAAATTTGTCAGGTATCCAGAAAACTTGTTCCTGACCTTTCATGTGAAGCTTTCTTCCTTAAGTCTAAAAGACATTGTGTTAAAATACAAAGAGCTAGTTTGCAAAATGGTCGTTACATTTTCAGTTTCATCGCTAGACAATGAAAAAGAACCCAAGTCATGTGAGACCATAGTTATGAACCTTCCAAAAGAGTATCTGAAAGTCTCAGAGAGGTCTTTTAATCAACAAGTCTAAATTCTACATAGACATGCAGAGCTACTACATCAAATACACTATATTAAAGATCCTCTCTAAATGGTTCAGACTAATTGCTGTCCAGATATAGAAAGACTATCTTGAAGTATGCAAAATGTCCTGAGCATGGTATGATCTGCAGCCCTGTCTCATAAAACCTGTGATTAAATTCATTGTCTGTAATGCATTAACAGCCTGGGGGGAGCAAAAGCATAGTTATAGTCCATCATTTTGAATTCTTCAGTGGTTTATTTAATGCAAAAGAATATTTTTGAAATATTAATATCCAATAAATCAGTTACATAAAAATTAAATATATTTGCTTTGTTATTTTGCTATCTTTTTCCCTCAACTTATATTTTCTTTCTTCTAATCCATATCTCCTTCTTTCTTTCCAAATCTCCACTCTATCAGCATAGACAATCTCTTACAGTTTCCTATTCTACAAAGAAAGTTAAGGAATTAGTCTCCTTACCCACAACCTCCCCAAGCATAATATATCACTGAAACACTTCTACTTTCAGAATACATTATTGAAAAGACCTGGAAAAGAAACCAGAACAAACTGGTTGACAGAAATCAAGAGCAGTCTGAAAAGCACCCCTTCTGGCCATTAATTTTCACGTAAGACAGTAATTAACAACCAGAGAACGGATTAACAGCTTGAGTAAATGAGATAACTGTTTTCAAAACACTTCTTTAAATTCACTTCATTAACACCCTAAAAACAAAAAACTACTAAGATAAATTGATAATGTCCACAGCTCAAAGTGAGCTTATAACCAAAAAATAAGAAATTTTGCTCCTGAGCGTGTGACACTTACAGAGATAATATGTTCATGAGTCCAGGTCACACTTTACCTGAAACACAATTCATCCTCAGTGTCTCCTTTGAGGAGGAACACTGACAAGCTGGAGCACAACCAGGAAACAGTGAAATCATATACAATCACATAGCTAAAGACAAAACTATGCTAGCTTGGAGAATGTAAAGTTGGTGGTCTCAAACCTGTTCAATCAGTGAGTGCTTAATGCATGTCAAGCACCAATGCTAACAGGGGAGAGGATGTGATGAAGAACACTAGTAAGCACTAGGTATCTCCTTTCCTAAATTGGGTTGTAATCTTGGGGATAACACAATTTGGATTAAAAAGCACAATACTCAGGGGATGAACAAAGCTGTGAGAGCACAGAGAAAGGGCAACTAACATAATGAGGGACCTGGGGTTCCAGCAGTAAAAGAGACCTCTTTGTAACCCTAATATCTGGAGGAAGTAGCCAGGGGTGCAAAAGTTGGAGGGAGCAGAAGGGAATGTGAAAAGAAAAAAGAACTCCAAGGTAGACCCAGTATGTGTAAAGGACTGGAGGAGAAAGCTGTCTCTGAGTCGACATGGCAGAAGCACAGTATGTGAAGGGAGAGTTCGGAGAAGTAAATTTAGAGGAGTACATGATAACTATCTACTCTTTTGAAAGAAGACAGACCTAGTATTACTTTAGAGATTGACAATAATGGATGGCAAACATAGCAGACCAACCTTTGCTCAGCATAAAGAAATGAAAAAACAGAGGAACCTCTCTGTTGATGCTAAACCCCTTGTAAACAGAGACAAACAAGAGGCTGCACAGTCCCTGATACAATAGAGAGATGTTGTTTTCTTATTCTGTGACTCCTTATGACCTCACTTTACTATGTTTAATACCTACAAAATGTCTAACAGCTATAAAAATTGGAAGATCCTTTGTCATTATCATGTTATAAATGAGAGCAATGTTTACTATCCCATAATCTTTATCATTAAAGTTTCACAAAATTGTTTTTCTTTTAGCTTAAGTAAATAAAACTCATTCATTCACTCAACTAACAGACTCAACACCTTTCATTCATTAGGCACTGTGCTATGCACAGATACAATGGTGCACAAAATCAGGTGCCTAGCTTGAAGAGCTCAAAATCTAATGGAAGAGACTAGTAACAATCACACAAAAATGTAAAATTACAATGGTCATAAATGCCACAATAGAAAAGAAAGATGGTGCTGTGAGCATGTCTAAAAGGCATATTAACATAGCCAGGAATACCTGAGGGTTCCTTGAGGAAGTGATGACTTTGTTGATGTCCAAAGGAAAAACAGAAATGGAAAAAGATTGGGGAAAGAACAAATGAGAGGAGTGTATCAATAGCATATGCAAGGCTGGACACTAGAGAACAAACACTGGAGGAAATGAGGTTGGGGCAGACAGCAATAGACTACGCAAGTCAAAAGGTCATGATAAGATTGCTCTTTGGATAAAGCAATCTGAAGGAGCAGGCAACCGCAAACATACATTTTTAAAAATCCTTTATCAACAGCATGGAAAACAACTTTGGTGGGAGGGAGAAGGAAAACAAAGTGGAGAGAGCAATTAGATATTTGCAGAAGTCAATGAGAAATATGGAAATAGCAGTTTGGTGTATAAAACAGAGATTTATTATATCTAATATAATATTTCAATTCAATTTAAGCAAATTAGAAACCATGCAGTCCTGAAAAGCTAATATGAATATATCATTAATTTTAAGTAATATTCTGAAAAGTCTATATGATGAATTTTGTGGAAAAACTCATCCAAAGACCTGTCTTGGATCTACAATAAATACTAATATTAGATGAACAGTAAAAACTAATATTCTAGTAGCTATTCAATTTCATGGAAATAAGGATTGAATAGGTGAAACTTTTGTAATCCAGCTCTATATTATTCTCACATTGTGGTTTCTATTGCTAACTTTAGTCCTCACTACACCATAATACTACTAACTAATTTCCTGACCCAAATCCTGAATTTCAAATCCTCAAGTTGCAGCTCTGGCACCTCTCCAAATAACCTCTTAAATTCCATTTCTTCAATGCCTGTGAATTAAGTATAAGACATAAGCAAAGAAAAAAAATGTGTAAGGGCCTCCCTGGTGGCCTAGGGCTTAAGTCTCAGCACTATCACCACTCAGCTTGAGTTTGATCTCCAGCCAGAGAGCTACGTCTCATGTCTCACCCCAAGCTCTCCTTAGCAGCATGGTCCAGTAAATCCTCCTGTTCTGCTCCCCATTCTGTCTCTGGTGAATCCTCTCAGGCAGGGCCCTCCCCTGCAACCCCCTCCCCATACACCTCTGGCCTATATCCCAGTTCTTCTATGCAAAAATAAATAAAAGAAAAAAGAGGTGTAACAGAAGAACTACAATAGAAGTAGTTGGAATGGAGGTTATTAAAATATATATATTAAAAAAAGGAATTTAGGAGAAAAAAAACAGGGTATGCAGTCATAAGAAGGTGGAAGAACAGAGAGCAGGTTCAGGAGCTGTGGAGATCAATGTGTAAGGATGAACAAGTTCATCACACAAACAGCTTAAAGGGTGAGTAAAGGGCCTTGAGTGAGGTCTGGACTTGGAACTCTGTTCTGCAGGTAATCTGAAGGCATGGATGGTTTGTCAGCAAGAGAGTAATAATAAGATCAGAGCTAAAGACTAAAACTATTACTCTAGGCTTAATATTGTTACTCTGACAGTAACATGTTGGGTGCAGTGGAAAGGAGAGGGAAGATTAGTTAGAACTTCTTCCAACAGCCCAGGTGGAAGATAATGAGGGCCTAAATTAGGGAAGTGGCAGCAGGGATGGAAAAGAAAAGCTGAATGATGGCAGCATCATAGAGGTGGAACAAACTAGTCTGGCCAACTGACTGTATGAGGGAGATAATAGGAAGGGATCAGGAAGCAAAAGAAAGATAAAGACTGAATTTAAGATTCAAATTTGTTTGCTAGAGGTGATGATGCTAGTAGAAGCAGGGATTGGAAAGAAAAAAAGAGTATTAATGGGAAATTAATGGGTTCAGTTTTGGACATGTTAATTTTGAATGCAAGGGTTTCCAGATGGAGGTGCCCAGCAGGCAGCTGGAAATGCTGTTGGTATAGACTTGGGAAGCATCATCATAGAGGTGATGGCTAAAGCAGTAGGAATTGATGGATGAGTTCCCCCCACCCTGGGGGATGGGAAAGGGAAGAGAATAGAAAAGGAATCTAAGAATTTCTTACACTATGAAGACTGACAAGTAACCAACACAAAGAGACACAGATTAAAGGAGTCTTATTTTTTAAATTGTTTTATGTTTAGTGGGTTTTGTTTACAACAATGTATATGATTTAGGAATACAGGTTCACACCTCTTCATATGTATTCTATCACACCATACCCACCACCACCAATGCACCAAAATAGTCTACCATACTCCTTGGACCCCTCCTGCCTTTGCAGGAATTAGTGTCCCTTCTCAATAGTAGTCTCAATAGTGCAGTCAGGTTTCTAGGGTTTATTTTGATTTAATTTTATCTGTTCCTTTACCTTGACTTTTTATATTCCAGAAATGAGTGAAATAATCAATGATTTATCTTTCTTCTCACTTATTTTGCTTAGCATCACTCCTCCCCCATAATTCCACTCATGTTGCAGCAATGTCAAATTTTCATCTTTTAAAAAAAATTATATATAGCTGAGTAGCACTCCACTATATATCCATATCACATTTTCTTTACCCAATCATTCACTGTTGGACACTTAGGTAGTTTCCATAGCTTAGTTAATGTGTATAGTGTCGCAATGAAGGTAAACGTATATACATCCCTTCAAATTAGTGTTTTTATATTTTCTTTGAAGAGATACCTAGTAATGGAACTGCAGATCATGTAGTTGAGAAATTTTTAATACTCTGAGAAATCTCAATACTGTTTTTCAAAGGGGCTAAACCAGTCTACATCCCCACAACAATGTATGAGAGTTCTTTTTTCTCCAAACTCTCACCAACACTTGCTTTTGGTCACTTTGATATGGGACATTTTCATAGGTTATAATAAAAATGATAAACAACAATGACAAAGACAACACTATCTATACTATATTATAATGCCAGGCATGAGCTATTTTACATGCATATTCTAATTTTCACAAAAGAAAAAATGTGAAAAGTAACTGATAATATCTCTTTATAGATGAGAACAATCGAGAAAGCTTTGAAAAACTATGGAATTACTAGCTTTACTAATCAAACAGTAATGTAAGTGCCAAGATTTAGACATATATTGGATTCCAAAGCTCAGTTTCATTTATGCCTTATGGTTTTGCTACTTAATTATTTGTTCACAGGTACTCTCTCACAAGGTTGTAAGATCATTGAGGGCATTCAAACTTGTCATCTTTGATGCCCTGCAATCAGCAGAGTAACAGACACAGAATAGGTATCAAAAAAAAAAAAGCAAGATGAGAGAATAAATAGCTTTCATAAGCAAAGCAGCAGACTCTCCATCTTCTGTATCTCACACAAATAGACCTAGTACTTTTTTCCAACTCTCCTCATCTCTTTTGTTATCCACTTGCTATATTCAGCTCCTGAGTATGGAGTTCCTTTTCCTAAATCATAGTGAATACTTTAAAACTGATAGTCACATAGGAGAAAAGCACTAATATACTCTAAATAAAACACATGCTGAGGTTTATTTAAATGCTACATTGAAAAGTTAACTATATATAAAATTTAGGTACAAAAAAGATCTGTTCCTTAAGGCTTAGCGAGCTCAATATATTTGCATGTTTATGTGTCTTGTTTCTTACTTTAGGAGAAAAAACTCACTGCCCACGAGAGAAAGCTGTCTTCACTCTGAATAGAAGATAGGGGTTGTCCCAGATGGAGAATTGAAATAGGATGGTAGAAATGAGGCAGGAGAGAAACTTTAGAGATTTTTGCTCAAAGACTACATCAGATTTTAACTTAGGCCACTGATCTAAATAACAATCTTTTGTTAGATCAATAATCAAATAGTAAGGAAACAATTTACCATCTACAAGGGACCATAGCTCAAAACAGCTCAAATAAAACTAAATCAGAAAAAAATCAGTACTGCCAGACCCTGCTGCCATGATGGGAAGAATTCCCTCCAAAGCTAAAACCTATACAGTTTGTTTTAATATTTTTTCACCCACTTTTCATAATCCAGCCCCAATAAATCTATCCAGAAAATGTGAACACAAAACACGAACGTCAAATCTAACGTACATGACATGAGTTGATTCTGAATTATCAATGACTGAGACCCCAAGATAAAATTATTTTTAAGTTTACAAATAATTGAAACAAAGGGATTGACTACAACATACAGTTTATGCCAAAGAACCCGTAGGGATACTCTGATTCTTTCTATCCCTTTTTATTAAAGCTGATAGCAACCTGCTGAATTGATCTAGTCACCCAATGAACTGCAACTTGCAGTCATTTTAAAAACAGTGTTTCAAGTCATATAAAATATATGATAAGTTGAAAGAACTGAAAGGATAATGCAAAGTTCATTAAATAGGAATAGAATCATTACTCTTTAAAAATAGAAAATCTGGGGCCTCCCTAGTGGCGCAAAGGGTTGAGTGCCGCACTGTGGGGCTTCTGCAGCCACTGCAGCACGAGTTCCATTCCCAGTCAAGGAGGTGACCCACATGGTTTAGCGGATCTCTCCTGCCTTGCCCACTGCTCCCCACTCTGTCTCTGGTGAATCCTCTCACCTTCCATGCCTCTGGTCTGTACCCCAGCTCTTGTGTGCATAAATAAATAAAAAAATCTTTAAAAAATAAAAATAGAAAATCTGTCCCTACACTAGGACAAATTTTGTTTTGCAACTATGCATTTAAAAATTTTAATGACATGGGAAAATACCTAAAATAGTAAATGAAAAGATATAAAACTGCATATATATGATCACAATTGTATTTCAATATATTCATATTTCAGAATTATATTAGTGAATATAAACAAGATGAAGAAAACTGAAAATAAATATGACAAAATATTAATATTTAAAATCTGGTGTCATTATATACGTGCTCAAAACACAAAATGGTCCTCTAGTTTTTTGTGTGTCTGAAATATTTTTAAAATGAAAGAAAAACAAGATAGGTAGAAAATATCTCTAAAGAGTACCAAATATTAATTAATGGATTTTTAGACTAATGGAGATTTATTTTCCAAATGTATAAGAACACAGCTCTCTTTTTATGTCTAAAGAAGTACTACATTTAAAAAACAGAATTTTCAGAAGACAGATAACTTATGACATTATAGCTGTATTTTTCATTTAAAAAATTGAATTTATATTTAATGAATTCAGAATTCTAATGTTGAATGCCTCTGGGTTATCATATTTTTACCTTTAATCTCTCTAAGCTTTAAACATAAGGCCAAAGTTTAAATAGTATCAAAGAAGAAATGTTAAAAGTATATATAATTAGCAATTCAATGACAGTTATATTACTCTGTTGTAAAAGAAAAAATTAACACTCATGAAAATTGTTTTAAAGTGCCATAATTTGAGAGTCCAAAAATAGTTTGCCTATCACAGATTTTTGTGTAAAATTAGCAGAACTGGAGGTTAATTTCCATTGACAAAATGACCCAAATAGTATTATTTTTACTATACCTATCCTGAGACTAAAATGCCCTTCACTTTAGACAACCTGAGGGCCTACGGTGACCAGCCTTTGGAATCTGGAAGCCGATTCTGCCATTGACATAGCTGAGGGCCACATGTACATTCCCCCCCCTCCACCCCACTCCATTCAATTCTCCAGGACTTGTTGAGCATGGGGGAAATCAAGCCAGGTGTGGGTTTTTGTTTTGTTTTGTTTTTTTTTACCAGAAATGCCTATTGAACACTAGTAGTTTAATGAAATGTGACTGAAATAAAACAGTTGAAAATCAAATCATCATCAATTAAGTTTGCAGCAAAATGCAGTCTGGTCACCTTGGAGTTAAATACACCATTAGAAAACACACACACACACTCTCTAAAGATTTTTCATTCAAATGACAATAAAGATTTAAAAATACAAATGGAGTAAAATAGGGCCAATTAAAAATATTTTGGTCACACTGAAAAATCTTAAAATGATCTCATATAATACTTTTCACATATAGGCCACTTTGGTCCACATTTAAAAAAATCAATTTAGTGTTGAAGCAAAGGGTAGAAAAATTGAGTGTTGGGATACAAGCATCATTATATTACACAGATATGAGACTCATACCATTACTCAAGCAGTGACACTGGCTAAGAGCTAACACACTGTTAATTATACATCCTACTACCACATCCGTCTGTGCAGAGAATAAATCAACCAAATGTAAATGAGTGCTTTTCTCAACTTGCAGTTCTGATTTCAATAGACTCTGCCACTCAAAAACAGATCTGATCAGATTAATCTGTAATTCTCTATGGTCTTTGTTTAAAACTTAGTTGTTTTTTTTTACAACTAATACATATTTATTTATGACTGGCAGAGTAGTTCAATTAGTTAATAAAAGTGGTCCAATTATGCAAAGTGTGGGATATTTACATTAGAACAAGTAGGTAAGACAAAAAGGTAGATCTATCAATTGGCATTTACTTATTATTAAGAGGTTAAGGTCAAAGATGAAAGATACAATAGCAGATGAGAGAAATCAGCAAAAATACACAATTTGGGAAAAAAGATAAGATACTTTATACAGAGAAATAGTCAATACTTCAAGAGCAAACCAATGGTGGTGGTGGGGATAACAAAGTGAAATACATAATGGATTTTAGAAGGAGAATGTTTTTTAAAAATGAATGGAAAAATAATCAAAAACTGACTCTTGCAACATAATGGTTCAGAAGGCAAATGCAAAACTTTTAGAAATAGCATGTTCATTTTTTCAAAATCAGTTTTGAAATCAAGGTATAGGAGACCAAGACATGGGAGAATTGGATGTGAGGTGTAGTGGGACACAGACTGCTTGTGTTCATCTTCTACAGAAAAAATTTTCACAAGAAAGGTCTCTTGAAACGTTCCAATTTCAAACTTATTAGCTCTCATAATCACAAATATTACCACACCAATAACACTAAGAATTTATATATATTTAAAACAGCCACCAATAGAGTAAAAGACACTATGATAGTGACAACTCTGTGTCAACAGGAAAACATGACTTGATTTTTTAAGTTTCATTTACATGTATTATTTAAAAGAAGGACATATCCTGAATGAAGAAATGTTTAGAATAAATTACATACAGGTTATTCTAGTGAATTTAAGCCTCAGAAAACAAAGGGGTCTAAGAAGAAATCTCTCATTTACCAGAATGTCACCAAGATAGAGGGGCAGACTGTCTCATCCTCCCTGGTATATCAACTTCATAGGTGCCAGCTCACATAACTGAATAAAGTAAACATCCTGTTTTCCTCATTTTATTGATGAGGAAACTGAGGCTCACATGAATAGTCAATGTTCTTTATTTTTAAATTTTAATTAGATTTATTTCATTGTATTTGACAACATATGTAGTCCCCAGGGAATTCCCACCACCATTTCACCTGTGAACCATCACCTCAGACCCTTATGCTCTTATGCCCTCCTCTCCCTCCACCCACCTCCCATGTTCCCTTTGGTCTATCTCTAAATAGTCAATATTCTTAATATCAGTGATTATCACTAATATGTCATATATTGGCATTCATTTATTTGGATTAGAATGAATTATTTATCTTCTTTGACTAGAATGAATTATGCTAGAGCATATGTATTTCAGTATAATTCTATGTCCAGTGCTTTAAAATAGTGATTCACACAGATACTCAATAAATATTTGTTGAATGAATTCATAAGGTAACTTGAACAAAATTATACAGCCATTAAGCGAGAGACCTGGAGCTTAATTCAGTGCCTTCCCCCAAAGTCCATATTCACTCAACCTAGAGATAGAATCATCAGTGTGTGCCAAAGACCAGCTACTACAGAAGGCCAGGTCCCCAAAGGATGGAACGGAAGTCAGCAAATGAGGGGGGTCCAGGGTTACAAAACTCAGTCGGGGTTTGGTGTGCGTCCTTGCTGAAAAGTCTCAGCAGGTCTTTATTTTATACATTAAGGAGAAAGGGGCGGGATTACACGAACATGTGCATTGATCAGGAATGACTACATTTTTTTTTTTTCTCTCAAGAGCAGCTTGGGGTCTTGTGACCTTTAGCCAGGCTTAGATAACATAGGTGATTATAAAATCAAGACAACATTTTTTATATTAGTGTTAGTTACTATGATTGGTTAATTTATATTATGGTAGGTATACTAGTTTTATGAAATCATAACTAATTATTCTATTTTCACTCTGAGCATAAAATGAATTATTAACTTAAGGTCAAATTGGTGTCAGCATTCTACTGTAGTCCAGCAGGGGGGGGAGGATGTACTCAACCCAACATTCAACAGCATGTGTGCCCTTGTATCTGTCCTTCACCAGGAATCTCTAGTTTCCTTGTCTCTTAGATTTAGTTGATAATGTATGTTGCCAAATTATCTTAAGGGAGGAGGGGTTCTGTAACTGTTATCAGGAATTGTAGAACCTACCCTTAAAGAATGCAAAGCCATAAATTTTAATTAACAGAGAGTCACCTGAAGAATGCAGGATCCCACCCTTAATAATGGCAGATATGCAAGACCTTTCACAGTGTCCCAATCTTGAAAGTCATGCTTAGATTCCTCAAGGCTTGTAGCCCATTGTAAAATGTTTGAGTTTTAAAATTTTCCTAATTATCTAATTTTAGAATTTGTATTATAGTATCAGCCAATTGGCAGTACGTCATCAAATTGCATGGCAACCAATTACTTTGTTTAATAAAAGAGCCAATCATACAACCACCCCCATGGATGATATTCCAGCAAGCACGGTTTCTGTAACTTTTAAAACTTTAATTATTAAATCGGCCAAAACATAGGGGAGTCTGAGGGGGGTCAACTTTGGAATCTCTGATTTTTCAGGGCAGTTTCCCTATGTCGGGCTTTTGCCTCACAACAGTCAGGTGACCCTCATCAAGTGTGGCATTAAAATAGAGAGTAAAAAGGAAAGACAGCTCAGAATCAGGCTTTAAAAATACCTTGGAGATAAGAGGTGTGAAAAAAATTTTAAGTTCATTTCTCTTAAGCACCTCCTTGAAACTACTCTTGATTATAGATCTGGTGTACTGAGAGCTGGGCAAGTGGTGAGTACAGTTTTCTCCTTATAGGCAAGTTCAATTTTACTCCCAGTTTGCACAGAGCCAGAGGATTTGTGGTTCATTAAACACAGGGCCATGGGAAGCCTTGAATGGCCCCAATTCACTCAAGAAGCTGAGCAAAGTCTGCACTGCAGTAAAAGTGCTGTCCAGCTTAAAAACCACAACTAAAAAATAACAAAACTTCAGACTGCAAAAGTAGCCCGGGTCTACAGCACAGTCAAGGTGTCTCACACTAACATGAGGATCTGCAAAGTCCCAGCCTGTGGCATATGAGACTATGGCCTTCAGGTGGTCTGTGACAGTTGGTTCTCTAAAATAATCCACACAGGGCCTCCCTGGTGGCGCAGTGGGTTAAGCAACGCACTATGAAGCAGGCCGCAGCCACTGCAGCACGAGTCCGATCCCTGCTGCCGGCCGGGGAGGGGACCCACATGGCGCGGCAGACCTCTCCTGCTGTGCCCGCTGCTCCCCTCGGCAGTGTACTTCCGTTGATCTGACTGTTCTGCTCCCCGCTCT
>JAGFMF010011446.1:2550517-2607399 GCA_019455555.1 Galemys pyrenaicus | reverse complement strand
GCAGACCTCTCCTGCTGTGCCCGCTGCTCCCCTCGGCAGTGTACTTCCGTTGATCTGACTGTTCTGCTCCCCGCTCTCTGTGGTGAATCCTCTCACCCCGCACACCTCTGGCCTGTACCCCAGTGCTTGTATGCATAAATAAATCTTAAAAAAAAAAAAATCCACACAACTATTTAACTTTGCAAGAAGGAGAAATTCATATTTGCATCATTCTTTCCTGAGTACCTGGGATGCTTTCTTTGAAACTGGGCAGAAAGTGAATTTCTTCATGGACAGAATTGATTGATGGGCTACTTAGTTAAAATATATAATTCATATTCATTCTGTGTGTTTATTTCTAGGAATAAATCAAAAGACAAAGTTAATATTTGGAGACTTTTTATTTCCATTTTTTTTTTTAAAAGATTTATTTATTTATGCGTACAAGCACTGGGGTACAGGCCAGAGGTGTGCGGGGTGAGAGGATTCACCAAAGAGAGCGGGAGCAGAACAGGCAGATCAACGGAAGTACACTGCTGAGGGGAGCAGCGGGCACAGCAGGAGAGGTCTGCCGCGCCATGTGGGTCCCCTCCCTGGCCGGCAGCAGGGATTGAACTCGTGCTGCAGTGGCTGCGGTTTGCTTCATGGTGCGTTGCTTAACCCACTGCGCCACCAGGGAGGCCCTATTTCCATTTTAATACCTGTGTTTTTTTGTAATTCATACTAAATTGGTCACTTTTAAAAGGTTAAAAAGGAGCAAAGGCCAGCACAATAGCTATAAAATACTGAGAAATGTTGAAAATACTGTGGTCATCAGTAGACTTCACCTTATTGGAATGCCATTTTTTGTCCCAGTTTTCTTTCCTGAAAAATTAGAGGGCATAAGCTGAAAATGAAAGCTTATATTTCACTGGAAATGAGATGAGATAAATTCATAGGTTTTTCTCTTGCCCCAAATAAGGCAATGGGATTACGGATATCTATCTAACCTTTTTTTAAAATTTATTTTTCAATCCTTTTAACTGATGTTTTTGTGACTAGGAGACAGGCAGTTGGAGTGAGAGGGCAGGGAGCAAGTTACCATTTTTATAGCCTGTATTATGGGCTATACATTTTACATGCATTCAACAACTCTATGAAGTAGGAACTACAGTTACCTCCATTATATAGGTAAGATAGTTAAGTCTTAAGTTTACTGATTACTAATTGAAGTCCTCTGGTTCCTAGGGACCAATAATATTGAGGCAAGGATATGAATCCAACATGAAAGGGCAGATGGGACTTACAAACAAATTAAAGTTAGGCTTTGTTTCCTGACACAAGACTGAAGCATCTTTACACAATTACTGGAATATCAAACAAAAACAAAACAATAACTGCTAGTTTTAAAATTTTATAATACCCACATAAAAGTTAATATTTATATACATTCATTTCAAGTTGCTGACCTGAGCACAATACTTACTTCATATTTCTTAAACTGAAAAGCTTTTATCAGTACAAATGTCATATTCTCATAACAAAGAAAAAAAGGTCCAAGATTGTAAACACTACTGATTGATACACTATGGACCCAATCTTGGTCACTTTATCCTAGAAAGATGAAAGTAAAAACCCAAATGATAGCTCATATCTATTGCAGACATTACTCTTAAAAGTTTACATGTATTTACTCATTTAAGTGTCACATAAGGTTGTAAGATGCCATATTTTACTATAATTTTACGAATGGGATAATGATAATGGGTTAGGATTACAAATAGGATACAGGATTCTAAACCAGGCATTGGTCCTCTGAAACCTACATCTTTCTTCATCTTACCTCCTCCCATTTTTAAACAACCTCATATCAAGAAAAGTTGCCAGTTCAGAACAAAAATAAATTTTCCTTGACCACTTCTTTAACCATCTTTCCATTTTTCCAGTTATCCTAATAATTTTCTTTATGGTTAAAAAGATCCAATTCAGAATTGCAGATTGCAATTAGTTGGCATGTCTCTTTGGTTTCCTTTAAAACTGGAACAGTTTCTTAGTCTTTGACTTTCATAGATTAGACAATTTTGATGATCACATGCCAGTAATGTTGCAGAAGTTCCCTCAAAATGGGCTTGTCGGATGTTTCTGTGATTAGATTTGTGTTATGCATCTTTAGCAGGAATAGCACAGATCTGAAGTTGTGTTCTTTCCCACCTCAATTTCAGTTTATTTCCTGACAGCAGATTTTTCACTTTGATTATTTAAGGCTTCTTCTCCACAGTAAAGACACAGTTTTTCCCTTTGTAAATAGTAAATGTTTTGTGGGGAGGTACTATGAAATTATTAAAATATCACATTCATTACATACCAGAGCAGGCTAAACATTGGTGGTTATTATAAACACTGCCTCTCTTAAGCAAATATGTATCATTAGCTCAATAAACTAAAAAAAAAAAAAAAGTTGAATTAGAAAAATAAAAATGTATTTCTGCAGAGACCAAGTAAATTTTCTTAAATGAATAAAAATTTTAAAATGTATGAAGTTTAATTGATATGCAAATGATTAAGCAGTGAAATACCACCAGTGAGATACACAAACAGTGAGATACACAGTCATTATGCTGTCCCTGAAAACAAATTCCACATTTAATGAAAATGGTCATGGAAAAGGTCACAAATACAGATTCTGTTTTACATGATGGCTTTAAGAAAGACAATGCAAATTAAATAAGGTCTTGAGCAAAGAGAGGGAGAAAGCATGGCTGACAAAAATTAATTTAAGTGGAAAAAATCTTTTCTACCATATTAGAAATAAAAAAAAATTCATAAAATCGGACAAAAGTAATTATTCTCTCCACACGACCAGTGTTATTCTAAACCTTATAAACTTGGTGATTAAAAATTATGAAATCTTTGCCTCTGAGCATATCCATCAAAACCTAATAAATTTCAGAGACACGTTACAGACATTTTGGTCACCAAATATAAGTAATGATCTTCCTTGGATAAAGTTATAGTGTAGTTATGGTAACAAAAATTAGATTATCTACATCACCTGATATAAAAAATTTCCCTGCAAAATTAGCTAGACAAATACTAAATTTGAAAATCAGGTAAATCCTATAGTCAATATATTTTATATTATTTTGTTTCTGTTCATTCATTCATGTGTGGAAATTAGCAACTTAACTTATAAATAGGTTTGGCCTATCAAAATACTTGACCAGTATATTTTTCTTGCTTTCAAATATTTTGTATTTATATAAATGCCTAGTGAATGCCTCAAACTGTTCCATATTATTCAAGAGCAGGAAAGTGGTTCATAATATATAATCACCAACAATCCATATTGTATACTCAGGTCCCTGTTCAGTCTGGACTCAAAACATTATACAAGCTATTGCCTACATTAAAAACTACAGTTAAAATCTCAGTATAATTATCTTACACATTACTTAAGTACATCTGAAAGGTCTAATATTCTGATACTTCTCCCAATAGCTATTATTCTCTTCCAAAATGTTCTTTAGTTGAATATAGTGAGACCTAGTAATTTCCTACCAAATAGTCATTTATTAATATACATGCTATTCAGAGGCATATATTGACATACAGTTATGAAATAATATTTAAGATAACAGAAATATTCTTATATTTTATGACACTAAGGAAATAAGCTAGTAAACCAAGACTTTACTTTGGTAAAGAAGCACAGAAACCCGATTAACTGTACCAATTCAGTGGCCTGACAAGTCCCAACTTATAATATCACAATTTTAAAGAATCACTAAATGTCTTTTGTATTAAAGCAAAACTTCACAAGAAAATGCAACCAAGTCATGTTTTTCAAAAACAGCAGAAAATTAGCCATAACGATTAAGTTAGTATTGCTATTATGAGCTTATCTTTAAACGATTCTTTAGCTTTGTGATGATGGGTCATGACTGGCCATCTTCTAATTGTAATTTTTAAAAACCACAGAAAAGACTCACACAAACTTAATTGTACTAAATATTCCTACAAAAATCACTAACAAGAAAAAGAAACAAAGAAAATAACCCAAGTTTGACATTTATAGTGGAATATATAGGGATAATAAGAATTTCCTGTCATTTTTAATACATGAAACTCAATAAGAGATTCTAAAATTCTACTATCAAAAATTACTTTTCATAAATAGACATTAATTCCTTCATTTGTGTTGCTGCCATGTTTTGAAAATCATGGCTAAAAAGGGCTATCATAAGACACAGGTTTTGCTTAAATTACTCAGACTGAACTCAACAAAATTGGAGCAGCTGATGGCACAAACAACGGTGGTGGCAGAAGAAAGCACGTGAACATCAGAAGAAGGTAGTTCAACTATTCTGCCCAGAAAACAAATTAAACTGTGGTTCATCTAGAGCAATATGGGGCGTGACTTTACTATTCCAGGAGACTTCGGCAATGTCTACACATACTTCTGGTTGTCACAACTTGTGTGGGGGGGGTTGCTTTTGGCATCTAACTAGAGGATGCCAGGGTTGTTGCTAAACATACTACATCACGCCTGATAGTCTCCCACAACAGCGAATCAGCAGTCCAGCAACGTGTGAATAGTGCCATGGTTGAAATACCCTGATTTAGAGAATGTACTTCTACTTAAAGGACTTAACCTCGTAGGATTATTATGAAAACGAAATATAAACAGTCGTAAAATGCTAAGCTGTTCCCTGGCACATATTATGTGCTCAATATGTACTAGTTACTATTGTCAGTATTACAACTCTTATCCATATAGTCAATGATTTTTGGCTTCAGTAAAAACTGGAACAGATGCAGTCCTATTTTACTTGTCCTAGTGTAAAAACATGGACAATCATTAAGACACTGAAAAATAAAGATCCTTTTGGAGAACATGGCAAAAAGTTTTTTGAGCTATGTAGATACCAGCTTTGTATAAACTAAAATGTAGATTTATACAATCATTTGGATGAGCAAAAATTAGTTCTAGATTGTTCAAACATACATTTTACTTGGTTCTTCTCTGTGCGGAATTCCCAGGAATATCAACAAAATATTCTTTAGTAGCCACACCATTGAGAGTCAGATCATTTTGTACAAAGCCAAATATTTCCATACTGTAATTTTTCTCAGATGAGCTAATAAGACAGCAGTAACTAAACTTGGTTAGCCATGGTAATTACAACTGCCTTTCCTCCCCAGAAACCATATTACTGCATTCGTTGCCTCTGTAGACTACTTTTTGTTGTTATACCAATAAAAAGTTTTTTTGAGGTAGTCTTTACTTTTAAAAAGATAGGTAGCACCCCTCAATAGATTGTTACATTTTTCTCTCCAGTTCTTGAAAGTGCCAAAGATTCTCAAATTAAGAGTTCCTCAATTTAATTCATGAAAATCTGAGATAAAATATCAATCTAGAAATAGTAAGTGAATTTTACAGAGAAATGACTTTTAGAAAAATCACTGGAAATTTTTAAGTGTACTTTTTCTATTCTTTTTTTCTGAGGAAAAAGCTTATGACTTTAAAAGGTTGGAGAATTTAAGCAAACACTCAGTGGTTTTGGAAATGTAGTTTCCATGGCAACCAACATGGTCTTCTTTATATAGCATTATAAACAGATGGTAAAGAGTGGTCATGTTTGTTTCTTTGCCAGTGTATCAATAAAACTGCTATAATACTATATTGAATACATTTGAACTATTTAGTAAATTTAATATACTAACCACAGATCTAGTAATTTAGACAAATATAATTAACTAGTATCTGGGTTGTTTTTTCTTCTAATAAACACATGAATATCTTCAACAGTGAAGTCACTATACTCCATAGAGTCAACAGTCTTCCTTGGCAAGACTTTGTACAAATGTTTTCTCAGCACTTGCCATGCAGGGCATATCACTATAAATATGAATCTGATGAGGAGAAAATAATGGGTTTAAATAATAAAAGTGGAACCATGCCTGTAAATATCTTCTTTTGCCAATTTTTCCTTAAAGAAAAATGAGAATTAATTCTTAAGAAGCATGAAGAGTTTCATCACAAAAAAAAAAAAAAAAGATAAGTTTCAAAGCAAGTGGCAAATTTATTGTTTAAAAATCAGATTTTATTCTATGTTCATAATAGAAATGTTTAGAAAGGCCGGTACTATAAATTTCACTGGTTTAACTATATAACTGCTAGGTACTATTTACTAGAACACTAAAATAAGACAAGAAGATACACATGTGATTAGTCTGGCAGTAAAAGTCTGAAGAGCTATTCTTGCTGCTCAGCTGTTCCAGGTTCAGCGACCCTGAATCTAGAAAGCAGTCAGAAGGAACTATACCTGAGTATGTGTCCCTGCAGAGGCACTGGCACCCTTCCTGATGGACCCATCTTAAGGGGCCTTAACTTATTTTCTACTTGAGGACTACTTAAAAAAAATTGTATCACTTGGTACAATATTATTTTCAATTATATAAGTAGCCATTCAGTAAATGGCCACCTGTCCCACATTTCCCCATTCATGTATCAATCCCTAAATTTGTGGATTTTATCATCCATAAATTCTTTCTATGCTTCTCACATCAAAGCAATTTCAGCTGAAGTGAACTATTTCACTGTGCAGAACAATCCATGATGGGAATATGAAAGAAAGGATAAGCATGTTTATAATAGGAGTGAACTAGATAATGGGAAGGTCTACTATGGCTTAAATGAAAAACAATTTTTTTTCAATTGAACATATTTAAGACTGGTAGATACTGTTCTAAATATATAACTCAAAAAATGGTAAAATTTTCCCTAAATTATGTATCTTGGATGAACTATGGTAAACTCCACTGTCTAACCAAAACTGTTGCCATCATATGATTTTTTAGAAATTATATACCTGAAGAACCTAGACAAGTGCCTTCTTCCTCAGATGACCTGGAGAGTTTCCATCAAGGTGTCAACCTTACCACTGCCTAAAAACTTGCCTACTTATTTCTAGTGATCACACGATTGGAGGGTTTTCATTTTGTCTTTTTGATAGTACTCACAGTGTAGGAAACTATCAAGTGATAGCAACTGATATCTCTAGTTTAACTTAACTTCTTCTGGGTGTGGTTCTCAGTCCTTAACCAAAAAAACAGAATTATCTGAAAAGTTTTAAATATAACAACAACCGCATGCCAGCAAATGCCAATTTGTGCAGGTCTCCAGGGAGGGGATCTAGGTTTGAGAATTTAAAAAATACTCCTTGGGTGTGATTCTAATGTGCAGTTAGTGCCAAAAAAAACACCAAGAGAGACTGTGATTTATGTTTCTCTGGTAAAGATAAAGAAGAGATCTCAAATCACTACTTTTCATCTAATTCAGCATTAGATTTCCTTTAACTATAAAAAGGTGTAAGACTGAAGAAAAGGCATTGTTGTGCTGAATTATTTGGTATAGTAAATTTTATTGTAAAGGAGTACAACAAAATAACAACACTGATGTGTGAAAAAACTTTCCCAGTGAACTAGTCCAGAGAGTAATGTTTGTTTATCTATTAAGAAAGACTATCATTATCAGGAAGACTGATAATGTGAATAGTGAATTAATTTTCACTCTTTTTGTGATGCCTGTAGTGCTTGAGCTGGTCACAACATATTCTTCACCTTAAAGACTCACAAAAATAAATGCTATCTGGATTTCCAGTGCACTTTAACAGATATTCTAAACAAACGATGTTAAATGATCAACAGTATAATTTTCACTCATTACTGCACAGACATCACATTCTTTTGAGACTGACCCTTAAACTATCACCAAAATTAATCAATATTCAGACACTGGGAGAAGGAAAAGCTGCAAAGGTAACACCTTCTATCTTCTTCTGTAGCATACATATAATAACAATTTTTTTAAACCTGCTAATCTACAGAGACTACAAATGAATACTGTAGTTCAAAATGTCATTTTGAGCCATGTATTCAGTCAAATTCTGTTTTGTAGAAGAATGCAAACATCTGACAAACTGTGGTAACAATTGTATATGGTTTTCTCCTTTCAAGTTATTTGCAAGGAGAGCAATGACTGTTTGACGTGAAATAACTAATAGAAATAAAATAATTACAGATTCTGCAATTCTCAGTAATAAAGAATAGATTAGAGTGTATAGTCAATCTCAGAGGATTAAACTACAATGATACTAGGTCCTGTTTGTTTGTCTTTTACATTTACATGGGTTACTAAAATTTTCACAAATCACTATTCTTTCCTTGAGAAACTTTATTTGGCTATTTGTGTGTCTGGCACAATTAACTCATAATTTTATATCAAGTCCTCATAAATAACATGATTGAGGTTTAATTCTAAAAAAATTTCAAAACACACAAAACAGGAAAAAATATCACCCTAATGCATTTGGGAAGAAACAGCTTATTAAAGAGAGTAAGTGTGTCTGGCAGAATTCTAGAGATGAGAGGAAACAACATTTCTTAATGTTACTTAAGTACGCACACAGGAGACAGGGAGATGTGCTAGCATAGAGAATCAACAGGAACTCTAGTCTTCTGCACATAAAATAGAGCTTCATTAAGAATAAAGGAACAGGTGTCTTGGGACCCATTTGTACAGGCTATTAACTATTATGAGCTGCTGGTATCCAAATTTATTTTAATACTAAGCAACTGATTAAAAATAAATACAAATTTAAATTCCATCTATTAGCATGTGAAAGCAATGCCTAGCTTTCCAGAGTCCTGTTTAATACAAAGGTATTTTTTTTCTACAGTCCTAATTACAGGGGAAATACTGAAGTTCATATACAATATTTCCTAAGTCCCAAAACAAAGACCTTCACATTAAAGCTCATTTGAATGTAAAAATAATTGACAAGAGGCCTTTTGCTTCATCTGACAAGACCAAACAAGCTTTGTTTACTAGGGACAAAATTTTTATTCAAATTTAAGCAAATACTGAAATAAACATATCTATTTTTTAAAAAATGGGAATCAAATATACCAACTTCTTGCCTTAAACTGAGTACATTTTATACTACTTAATGTGAAACACAAAATAAAAGCAAAGCAAATCTGGATGTGATGTTGTTCGATAATTTTTATTGTCTTATTTATAATAGTGATTCCTTTATAAGGAACCGTCTGTGCATCTTACAAAAAATATTTAAAACATTAGATTTGGAACTGCTGCAGAGATAATCTAGTTTAATACACTTTTAACAAGAAAATAAGTCACAGTGAAGCTAAATAATTTGCCTAAGGTAAACAAAAGATTTGTACCACAGAAACCGCCATAATATATAATACATAAAATCAGTAATATACTACCTATTGCCTAAAGATGTGAAAATTCAATGTGTTATTATTTTTTAATGTTACTTCAAACTGTTACATTTACCTGCATCTAGTTATTAAAATATAACTTCGTATAATCATTTACATATATTCTGGTAGTGATATTATATACACTTATTCTAGAAGTATTAAGTGATTACTCTATCATTATTGTGTCATTCTTTATGGAGAAGAAAGATGGTATAGCATAATCTATAGCCACAAGTACTTACTAAAAGCCAGTGTAGAAATGAAATGGAGAAAAATTTGAAAGTCTGAGTAGAAAGTTAAAGATAGAATTGTAATTCTGAAAAATACAGTGATATTTTAAATAGAAATACTTTGATGAGCGTTTTTCAACCTTGACACTACTGGCATTTTAAGCTGGATGGTTCTTTGTTGTAAGGATTTGTGCCCTGCAGGTTGTTTAGTGGCATCTCTAATGGCTATACATTGCATGCCAGCACTCCCCAGTTATAACAACCAAAAATATCTCCAGACACTGCCAAATGTACCCAGGGGGGCAAAATCATCCTGGTTGAGAAAACACTGGATAAGACAGACTAATATACCTTATGTTGCTTTTTAAGTTAATGATACATACTAAATATCACCTAGAGGCAAAGCAAATCTGGAGCTTTCGATTTCTTTTAAAGATAGTTTTGGCTCTAACGCATCAAGCATGAGTAGAGGAATAAAACTACAAATTCAGTGTTAAGGTGTAGCTTGAGTCATAAGTCTGTGGTTTTCTACTACTTACTGTCCAAAAGTCCAAAGAAATATGAATAGGACCATGTTCCTAATGAGATAGGTTATCTTTCATTATATAAAAGTTTCTCAAATTAGATATAGATCTGCTCCTCTCTAAGAAACTCTTAGTACTTCTTATCTTACTCTTCCAGAATATTGTCATTTTACTAAAGCACAAAATTTCAATCAAGTACAATTCTAGGCTGGTATTCAGGAACAAGAAATTATTAGAAAGCCATTTTTATTTCACACTTTCCAAAGATCTCAAAATAGTGAAAGTTTATTATACTGGAGATTTTTAAATGTTAGATCAAGAACCAAATAATTGAGGTGTTAAGTAAATGTCAAGTCTATGTAATATATGAAGGGGAAGAATGTATGACCTGCTCTGATTCATGCATCTTGCTCTCTCTTCCCTAGATTCATACCTGCTGAAGTATGAGGCTCTGTACAACTGCTTGGTAATGGCAGCAACTCATTAAAAATCTGGGCATAGGGCATATTAGAGTACTTACTCTGTAAAAAGAGAATTTTAAAAAAACATTTGAGAATCAATGGTCAAACATGAGTTGGCTAAAGCATAAATTTAAGAACTAGATGTACTACAGGTGCACTCCATTAGACAAGTTTGTCATTAGTGGCCCCTCTGCTTCTGGGAATCAATAGGCTCTGCATTGAAAACAAACAAAAAACTGTTTGGAAAATTGATGAATTTGAGAATCAAAGTCATCAAGAAGAGTTGCTCATTTTGGGTTTTGCCTCTACTTGAAAAGTAACCAAGTAGTCTCCATTTTTCATACTCAACAAACTTGTTTCTTCAACAGTGTGAAAGAGAGTGGTCTGTGTTTTCACAAAAGGATGTGTACAGGCTGAAAAGTTCTGTTAATACTGTTTTATTTTGATTCTATGTATACTGATATCTCCAACAGAAATCTGGATGTATCCAGCTAAATCTGAATTTACATACTGGGCAGTATTTAATGAAATCTAATTGGAATAGCATTTTATGGTACATAAAATAGCATTTTATGGTACATGAAAATTTAATTTCAAATGTTAGAGATACAGCAAAATTTGATTTAGATAAAAGACAACTTATTTTTAGTTGCAAAAAACCTGCAATGCCAAAGTATTTTGCATTTAATGCTATAATTTACATATATTACAATATTCATGACAAACGATAAATACCCAAATCCTATTTGGGAAACCTTCGTTGTGAAAAAATAAAATTTTAACAAAATGGTGCCTCACATTTTGAAGAATGTTCTCATTAACTATTGCACTTTTTAATTTATACAATAAATACAGCATCCTACATATTAAGTATATATTGTGGACATTTCATACAAGTACAGAATTAATTTAACAAAGAATTCTTTAGTAATAATAGGTAATATACTGTCACAAACTAAAGAGGAGAGGACTCTGAAATAATTGATGCCCTCTGACCCATTCCATATTTCAGTGTGTTTCAAGGAAAACTTTTAGGGCTGACATTTTCTACTTGAGTCTATGTAGTCTTTTCTCTAAAGATTGGTTCACTTGGGTAACAAATCATCTATATTTCTGCAGAGTAAAAATGAACCCAACTTCCAAACCCAGCCAATGAGACATTATTTATAAGTAATACAACAAGAAATATAAGATCACATATGTAACACTACACAAATCACTACTGCTTTAAAATCACTAGACTTCCAACTATATCATGATGAAGTGAGGTACTTGAAAAATCTTCCTTCAAAAAGCAACTATAAAGCTGGACCAACAGTCAAAAGCAATAATTCTAGCACTCTAGAATCCAAAGGCATATTCCTCATGAAAACTGCTAAACGTCAGGGAGGAACAGTGTGAAGTCCTTGCCGGGCACATCTCACACCTCCAACTCGGGCTTTTCAGTGCAGTAGTTCAGTCAGGGCAAGAGAGGCTGTAAAAATCAGCAGCTTTGTCGAGTCTGCAAGAAGGGGCTCACTTACTTAGAGCACTGTCAGTTACAGTGTGATTGATCTCTGCGGCAAACAAATAGAAATAGCCAGTAGCTCTGTAAACCTTAGTAGAGTAAACCTGACTGGAGCAAGCAGGCGAGTAGTAGACTAGCCAGTGATTTAACAGGGAGTTCCAGCATGTGAGACAGCCGGAGGAGAATTCGACCCCAAATTTGGGGGTTGACGAGAGATAACCGCTAAGTTCCTAGCTGATAGAGCCTGCAAGTATGCACAGGTGAGACGTGAGGGCTCAACAAGAAGTAAAAACCAGGGCAGCCTGAAGTCTGAGTATGTGTCCCAGTTCACACACAGATTTACCAGGAGGCTAGAAGGCTTCCAAGCTCAGTGTTTCAACATAACTTTGGACCAATCTGGCTGCCCACTAAGCTATGCAGATAGAGGAACAACCCCTAGGAAGCCAGGATTACAAATAAAAACAAGGGAAAAAATAGTAAGCAGAGATAGCAACAGCTGCACACTGCAGGGGAGGATACAGATTTCGATGGATTAGACCAGGCAAGTTACAAAACAAACAGTTACAAAACAACCAATATCACCAATAGAAGGGAAAAGTCACAATTTAGAGTTGCTATACTATATAACCTAAAATATACAGTTGTTAACAGAAATTTATGAGTCATGCAAGAAACAAGAAAATGAGATCCATAAAAAAGCAATCAATAGGAAATGTTTCTACTTTCCATCTTGTATTTAGCAAAGATTTCAAACTAAGTAAATATGCTCAAGAAAGCCACATGTAAAAAATTAAGTGACTATAAAATCTCAGTGAAAGTTTAAAAATTATTTTAAAAAGAGCTAAATGGAAATTATGGAGCTAAAAAGTAAAATAACCAAAATGAAATAAAAACTTCACTAGAGAGATTCAAATGTAGATTTTATAAAGTAGAAAAGAATCAGTGAATTTAAGACAGATTATAAGAATTATTCAATCTGGGCTTCCCAGGTGGCACAGCGGGTTGAGCTGGGCGCTGTGAGCGCCACACTGTGAAGCATCTGCCACACTGCAGCATGAGTTCAATCCCCAGTCAGGGAGGGGACCCACATGGCATAGCAGACCTCTCCTGCCTCCTCTCCTGGCTCCCCTCAGTAGTATATTTCAGTGAATCTGCCTGTTCTCTTCCCACTGTCTCTGGTGAAACTTCTCCTCTGGCCTGTACCACAGTTCTTGTATGCACAAATAATAAATCTTTTTTAAAAAATTATACAATCTGATAAAAAAAAGGCTAAAAAAAATAAACAGAACCTCAAAGACCTATGTGACATCAAGTATACCAATGTATGTTTTCTGTCAAAAGACAGAAAAATTTTTGAAGAAATATGGGCCAAACACTTCCTGATGAAAAACATTAATTTATAGAGCCAAGCAACTAAATGAAATCCTACACAGAACAAACACAAAAAAACCTAGATACATCATAGGCAAACTGTTGAAGGACAAAGGAAAATATTGAAAATAGAAAGAAAAATGACTCATCAGCTGCCAAGGAATAACAATCCAATCAACAGCTGATTTCTCACCAGAAACAATGAAGGCTGGAGGCCAGAGGCCAGAAACAATGGAATGATATATTTAAAGACAAGGGGAGAAAAACCCGGTAACTAAGAAGTCTATATTATGTAATGATCCCTTAAAAATAAAAAATTTTTACTGAGATAAATAAAAGATGGGAAAAATTATTATACTTTACTTACCAAAAAATCTAAAAAGTCCTTCAGATTGAATGAAGTTGTATCATACAGTAATGTGAATTCATACTAAGCAATAGAGCACAAGACGTGATAAATAGGTAAGTAAATGCAAAAGATTTACTAAAGGCATTTTTCTTTATTTCTTCTCTCATAAAGATAGGTTATATAAAGAAAAATACTGTAATACTGTATTGATGGGTTTATAACATATACATAATATATAGAACATCAACACAAAGGGGAAAAGGACTTAAATCAGAGTAAGTTTCTATGTTTTGGTGGTATTAAAGCTAGCATTATTCTGAAGCAGACTGTGATAAATTAAAATGCACATTACAATCCTTAGAATAACCACTAAGAAAACAACTGAGAATCATATAGTTAAAAAAAAAACACAAGAGAAATTGAAAAGGTACACCAAAATATGTTTATATAACATAATAGAGTATTGGAAGGACAGAGGGGCAAAAATGACATGAGACAAAAAGAAAATAAATAGCAAATGACAGACTTAACCCCAAACATACCAACAATTAGTAAGATAAAAATGAACTAACCTACATAAAAGGTAGGAATGGTCAGACTAGATTTAAAACCAAGACCCAACTGTATGCTATATCCAAAGAGATTAAAAGTAACAGGACTGAAAATGATATACATGCAAAGAGTAACCATAGAGAATTTGGAACACTATTTATTAGAAAAAATAGAGCTTAAGACATGTTTTGGGAGACAATAAAGGATATTTCATAATCATAAAAGTAGCAGCACATCATGAATATATAACAAATATAAATATATATACACTTAACAATAGAGAGCCAAAATAAAAACAGCACTGAGAGAAGAATTAGGCAATTCAGTAATAGTTGGACATTTCAATACTCCACTTTCAATAATTGACAGGACAACTATACAGAAAATCAACAAGAATACAGATGATTTTAACAATGTTATCAGGCAACATGGTATGACAGACATTAATAGAGTACTGCTCACATATACAGAACACACATTCTTCCATATGTTGGACACAAAACAAATCTCAATAAATTTAAGAAGACAGAAATTATTAAAAGTATGTTCTCTGACCACAAAATAATGAAATCAAAGATTTCAAGTGGAATGGTATTTGGGAAGATCAACATATATAAATTAAACAGTACAATTCTAAATAACCTAGTAGTCAAAGAAGAAATCATAAAGAAAAAAATTTAAATATTTGAACTGAAGGAAAATAAAAACACAATGTATACAATTTTACAGGATGGAACAAAAAAAGTACTTTGAAGGAAATTTATAGCTTCTGATCAGAAAAGGTCTCAAATAATAATCTAAGCTTTTATCTTCAGAAAGTAGATGAGAAAGAGCAGCCTTAAACCTCAAAAAAGTCTCAACACAATTAATTTATTGTGTTCAACAGACACGAAAAAGGAAATAATAAAGTTTAGAGTAACTATCAATGAAATTAAAAAAAATAGAAAGACAATAGTGAAAAATCAATAAAATTAAAAAATGACCATATATCAACAGTAGTTGCAGAACACAAATAGGGCACTAGATTTTAAGTTTAGCAATATAGGCTTGACATCAGCTTGACCATCTTTAAGTCCTCTGAGCTTCAATATGCTTATTAGTACAATCAAGATAAAATCTATACACAGGGTAAAAGGAACTCTCCTACACTGCTGGTGGGAATGCAAATTGGTTCAACCTCTATGAAAAGCTGTATGTAGGTTCCACAGTCTACTAAAAATGGAGCTACCATAGGACCCAGCAATCCCACTCCTAGGGATTTACCCAAAGGACACAAAAACATTAATTCAAAAGAATACATGCGCCCCTATGTTTATCGCAGCACTATTTATAATAGGTAGCCTTGGAATCACCCAAATGCCCAAAAACAGATGACTGGATCCAGAAGATGTGCTATATATACACTATTCAGCAATCAAAAAAGATAAACTAGTGACATTCACAGAAACATGGATGGAGCTTGAAGGGATTACACTCAGTGAAATAAGTCAGAGGGAAAAAGAAAAATACTGGATGGTATCACTTATAGGAAGAATATAGGGGACCAAGGAGGAAAATAATAATAGCGTCGGGCATTCCTGGTGGTGCAGCGGGTTGAGCGCCGCACTGTGAAACATCCTCTGCACAGCAGCACAAGTTCCATCCCTCACCAGGGAGGTGATCCATATGGCGAGGTAGGAAAGGTCTGCATCACCCACTGCTCCCCTCAGCAGATATTTCAGTAGATCTGCCTGTTCTGCTCCCCACTCTGTCTCTGGTGAATTCTCTCACCTCCCGTGCCTCTGGCCTGTACCCCTGCTCTTATATGCATAAATTAAAAAAAAAATCTTAAAAAAAATTAACATCATCAACAACAAAATAACCACAACAAAACAAAACAAAAATAAACAGACAACTACAAATCAGAGACATTCTGCAGGGAAGATGAGGGATTGGGATCAAGACAGGGATGGATGGGAAGAGCACAAGGGACTATGGTGATGGTGCATGAGTGAACTGTTGAAATTCTGAGGGGACTACACCTAGAAAAGAAAGCAAATATGCAAGAAAATAAATAAATAAAATCTATTTTTTAAATAATAAAATTTTCTATTTCATTTATAAACAATAAAATTTTCTATTTTATTTAAAAAAATAAAATCTATTCACAGAGTTTCGTGAAGACTATAGAAAACAACCCAGAAGTAAGCACCCCCTAACCTTAGCTTTCACTGAATCCAAGCACCAGGGTTAACTGACTGAACCAAGCACTCAGGTCTGTATTAATGTTCTTTGTGCTTCATCAAATTCAAAGTACCAGAGTAAATCACTGTCGATCCATTCAGTGTTCTCTTACTCGGTTCTTCTCACAAAGAATAAGCATTTGACCAAGTAATATTTAGGGTTTCTTTGAGATAAAAAGAACATATACTACTCATTGTACTATAAAATGAATCAAGTATCTATCTGATTCAGCTTTTACATGTTCTTCTTTGAGCACTAAATTTGTTGCTAGGCTTAGCAATTTCTTTAACCATAATAGATTAAGTGAATTTTATAGTACTGATTGTTCATTAATATACACAGTGTCTTGAGGATTTTTCTTTATTTCTTATTTTCACATAAGATATACTTATTAGAGTAATATATACATACACCAGGCATTAACAGAGAAGCATGAAGCATGACAACAAGACTAGTATTGATGGGAAAAACTGGAGGGGGGGTGGATAGAATTTTAGACAGCCATTTAAAAAACAGACTTCAGTAACATAGAAAATGTTAATTAGCCTAAATGAAAAGTAGAACACAACTACACAGACCTTACGACACCTATATAAAACATGAATATGCATAACTTTGGAAAGAAAAATATTGGAAGGCTACCCCCAAATGTAGATATGCTATATTATCATGATGAAATTTCAGGGGAATTTATTTTCTTAAAGATATGCTAATAAGATAAATGTCATGCATTTGTTTTGATCCATGTGAAAAGTGACAACTGTTTTTGTAGATATTTTTTAGCTACTAAGAAAATGAACCATTTGTAGAGACAGCATACATAGTTCTACAAAATATTACTATTTGGTGATTTTTTTAAAAAATCACTTCATTAATGCTAATAAATAATTATAAAGTACAGAAAGAAGCTCAAAAGAACTTCAATGATGAGAAATACTTTCCTCAACTCTGAAAAATATAACAGTTTTAAACATCTGGTTTGCAGAACCACTAGAGAGGTGGAATGATGAAGAAGCAAGAAAGTCCTCTGAGAAAATCCCCTCACATCTAATAAATACAGTTAGCTCTGAGTTATGCTCAAGAGTGATGGCACGTTTATAAAACATTATAGAATCATCATTCTGAGGTAGGTCCGGATATTTTTAGTATAAATTACAGGCAAGATCTTAAGCAATCCAGAGAATGTTCACCAGTGATGAGTGGAATATGTTTCAGTAAAAGCATCAGCAACTCTTCACTGAATCACTTACACAAGATCACCTTCAAAATTTGAAGAAAAACAATACCAGGCAAAGATATGAATACACCACTAGACTAATCTCCATGAAGAATTTAATCAGGAAAACAAAGTCTTGATCTGCAGTTTCCATTGGGAACTTTGCATTCAATAACATCTGCAAAATTAAAAAGACCGCCAAAGATAGCACAGTATAGTTTACAACGTTGAATTTTAAGTCTGCCATCTAAGTATAGCTGGAGTATATTTCAAAGATAAGGAAGTGCATATTAAAGAATAATAAAATTTTAATTTCTCCCTCTTTGGTTACAATGCAGGGTATCCAAGTATCAATTTTGTTCTTTCCCCATTTAGCAAACATCAATTCTAGACCTACAGATAACAGCTCTAGAATAATGTATCTGATTGCCTCCTCTCAAGTGGCAGAAGACAAGACAGTTCTGTGTGATGATAAGAAAATCTGGGTACCTCTAAACCTCCAGTTTACAACCTGAACAATTCTCCTTTTTTATCTCTTTAAATATATATATATAATTAATGCTTGAAGAAAATGTCAACTACCAGAAGTCAAAGAAAACCATAGTGAATATGATATTTCCCTATGAAAAATCATCAAGAAAGCTCTATTTGTAAGTTACCACAGCTATTCAACTTGGGATAAATGGACCAACTTTTTTAACAAAGAATTAGAACACTCTAAATTCAGGTACAATGGAAAAGGAAATAAAATATTTTAGATTTTCTTTCTAAGTTTCATATTAAGAAGGAAAATAGCCTAAGGTTAAACTGAATATAGTAAGATTCAGAACAATCTGAAGTAGCAAAGAAAAATTATCTGTAGATTACATGTTCCTATATTTTCATTTATTTCAAGTGACAGCTTCCCTTATAATCTACTAAATAATTATTATAGCCCTTTTCTCAAAGCAATGCTCCCTAGAATGTTGATTTAGGCTATTTTTGAGTTGAAAATATTCTTGTGAAATAGAAAACTGATAAGTCTATATTAATAAGACTTAGTAAGAATAAAGGAAGACAAACAACTCCAGAACCAAAATAACCAGCTAGGTCTTAAAGCATCTTAAAGTCTATAATACATTTGATGCTTGTCCCTTAAAGAACTGTTTTTTTTTAAAGATTTATTTATGCATACAAACACTGGGGTACAGGCCAGAGGTATGGGGGGGCGGTGAGAGAATTCACCACAGAGAGCAGAACAGGCAGATCAACAGAAGTACACTGCTAAGGGGAGCAGCGGGCACAGCAGGAGAGGTCTGCCACGCCATGTGGGTCCCCCCTGGCCGGCAGCAAGGATTGAACTCGTGCTGCAGTGGCTGCGGTTTGCTTCATAGTGCGCTGCTTAACCCACTACGCCACCAGGGAGGCCCTTAAAGAACTATTTATAAGGTCACTAAATTTGTAAAAGGCTCTAACAAGAATGGACGGAAGGACATAATATCCGCTGAGCTCTTATTCTGATGCAGGCACGTACCAGGAACAGTTTTTGTCTGATATAATCATTAAAACAACCGTGACAGACAAGGCAAAATTCAAACCAAGGACTTAGAGTCTTATCTCCTGTATCTTACTACAACTACTGAAAACATTAGAAATTCTATTCTTTCCTATTCTTTAAAAAGATTCAATGAAGAAGAAAATAATAACCAGTTATTATTTCTTGATGTTATGGACTTCTTATATCCTATAGGAAAGTGGTCAACAAACTATTGCAAACAAGGTGTCCAGGCAAAAGTTTCAGCAACTACCAGTTTTCTTTTTTCATCTGGCTCTTGGTTTCTCTCCTGATTGTTTAAAAAACCACGGCCAAAAGAATGAGTGAATTACAAAGCATATACATATTCAAAGCAACCCCTATCAATGTTTCAGTGACATTCTTCAGAGAAATAGAATAAACTTCACTGAAACTCATATGGAATCATCAAAGAACACAAAAAGCTAATGCAATCCTGACAACAAAGAAGAAGAATGGTCACATCATGCCCCCAGACTTCAAACTATGTTATAAAGCTACAGCAATCAAAACAGTATGATACTGGAACAAAGACACACAGATCAATGGGCTAGAAATGAGAGCCCAGAAATAATCCACACCTACATGGACAGTTCCTCTAAGACAAAGAAGCCAAGAATATATATTAGAGAAAGAGAAGTCTCTTCAAAAAGTTGTGTTGAGAAAATTGGATAGTCACACGCAAAAGAATTAAATTAGAGCATTATTTCATACCATATACAAAAATGAATTTGAAACAGGTAAAAGACTTCATTCTTAGACCTAAAATCATAAAATACAGAGAAACAAAACAAAGGGTCAAGTAAAGCCAAACCAATAACAAACTTTAGAAATCAGATAGCAGAACTGAGGCTACTGGGAAAGGGAGGGGATGGAAGGAGAAGAACAAAGTGGGGAGGGAGCACAATGAACTATGGTGGAGGACTACAGGTGTTTTGGTCACGGGCATGGTGACAAAAGCAGAAGGGGGAAATCTTATACCTCCAAATCACAAACATCATAAATCAATGTGAAAGAAAGGGAGGGAGGGAGGAAGGAAGTAACCCAATAGCAAAGTGCAAAAAAGAAAAAAAAAATTTTAACAAACCAGTAAAATCCTAAGTTAGGGTTGGGCTCTCCTTGCTATTTTTTACCATAGCAAGAGCTGCACAAGAATCTTATATTTGAATTCAATCTCAGGTAGGGAAGATCATTAGTGAAACAAGTTAATTGCCCCTCAAATAAGTCTAAAGGGTCTGCCAATCACTACACTGTGCTTTGGTATTATGATCCAATGTGGATTAGACATGCCCAAAGAGGGTCTGACTTGACCTTGTTAGGCCCTGACACGTGGAAATTGCACTGCACCCGTTTCTCCCCACCATCTGTGAAAAAGGTCAGAAGGGTTAGTTGGCTACCTGATTGGTAGCCTGATCGGTTGCCTGAAAATGAAATGATAAGCCTGCAGATGCACCTGTGGCCTCTAAATTATGAGCAGGATTCTCACTTGCATGACTAAATGAAGTAGTACCTTAGATTCTAGAAATGTTTACAGTTTTCATTTAAATAAATTGTCCCTAGAGACCCTTGGTAGATAACATTAATGAGCTGCTCAAAAATTTTCTCAGTATATATTTAAAGTCTAATTAACACTGAGTAAACTGTCACAGAACAGATGAGACTAAGGAGACATGACACCTACATGCAATACGGTATTCAGAATAGGGTCATGGAACAGAAGAAGAATATTAGTGGAAAACTAGTGTAACTGAGTGATGTATAGTTTAGTTAATGGTAATACACTACTATAAAATTTTTAGTTTTCACAAATATACCAGGATTATCCAAGACATTGACAATAGGAGGACTTGAGTAAAGGGTACATCAGAACTTTTTATATTATCTTTGCAACTTTTCTGTAAGTCTAAAATTATTCCAGATAAAAGGGATATTTAAAAAACTATACCAGGATGTCATTTAGAACTTACAATCTGAAATTTCATTTAATAAAATTGAGGTTGTCTTGCTCATAAGAAATAGGGAGCAGATACTAAGATATCTATAGAGATGTAACTCAACTCTACTTTCTCTCATTTTTTCTGCACTCACTAATAATAGCCTAGATGACGCACATTCATTAGACTTAAAAAAAAATTTATTATTTATTTATGTATACAAGAGCTGGGGTATAGGCCAGAGGTGTAGGGGGCAGAGGTGAAAGGATTCACCAGAGACAGAATGGGGAGCAGAACAGGCAGATCTACTGAAATACACTGTTGAGGGGAACAGTGGGTGAGACAGTAAAGTGCTGCTGTGCCTTGTGGGACACCTCCCTGGTATGGGATTGAACTCATGCTGCAATGGCTGTGGATGGGTCACAGTGTTGAGACTTAACCCTTTGCACCACCAGGTAGGCTCTCATTAGACTTTTGGTTGAAATACAATACTCCAAGATCCCTAGCCAGTAGATCTTTACAAAACTTAATATGAAAATGGGGGCTTGTGCGTAGGCAGAGATTTAAGTGTGTAAATGAAGTGCTCACATCAGTATATTTGCTTTGGGGACAGAAAGTGGCTTTAGGAAACACTTATTTCCTAAAAAACCAAAAACTGGAACCATAGAAAAGATGAGTATTGTATTCTTTTTAAGATAGAAGATAGGTACTTTGCCAACTTAGCACCTTGAGATGTGTAAATAAATGAGTTTATGGTGTTATACATAAGGCTGAACATTTCCTTGATACTTTTACTCTGGGTCACTGTAGTATTCTGGTCAGTTTTCAGAACATAAATGTTTTATCCACATAATCTTCACATAGTATCATGTTGCAACTATATTAAACTTTGAAAATTCATATTGAAGACACATGAGGACTTCAGATTAAAAACGACTTTTTAAAATCTGTATTGTTTTGAGGTGAATTCATTTACAGAGAGAGCTGGCTCCTAATCTCTGAGATGTATATTCAATAAGGGGAAGTGCTTTACGTTGTCCAAAGTAACCTTGCTAATAATAATGGTGAATTTCGCTGTTATTGTTAATAAACTCCCTAAACATTGCAGGTTAAAAAATTTTCCTGGAAAAACTAGGACATTGTACTCATATGATGAAGGATCCAATTTTGCCTTTACTATTAACACCTTTTGTTGAAAATCTAAAGAATAACAAATGAATTTGTGCTTTTCAATAACCAATGGAAAATCTAATTGGATTTCTTCACATCTAAATTTTTTTTAACTTTCTTTTGTAATTCCTAGTTATACAAAATACAAAACAATGCTTCAAACAGGTGTTCTGAATTACTGAGGGTCTGGAAGGGGGAGAGAAGGGATGCAGAGGAAAAAATGACTTCTGATGAAAAGAATTTTTAATACTTACAATTTCCTTTTCATTCAAGTTTTGTATTTAGGGCTTAAGCATAACAGATAATGGCAACATGTTATTGGAAAAGAAATCCCATTACTTATGAGTGGTAAACTGGGAAGCCCACAAAACTAAACCTATAGTTCAAGAGAGATAACAAAGCAACAAATTGGTAAAGGTTAAAAAAAATCATATTTAAGGATAAAGGAGGAGCAAAGAAAGAATTGAAAACTGACTAACCTCCTCCTATCCTAACTGGTAGCAAGCAGACTTCATTTTTTAATTAACTCTTTGAACAACTCTCTAGGCTGTGGTAAGGGCTTTCATTTTCCTTAGAGAGCTACTACTACCAGAAATAATTTCTACTCAGAGCAGAGGGAAAAAACTACAGAGAGGAGTAAGGAAATCATTTAGAAGCAAACATTGTTCTTTGTTTTTTCTCCTTCAGTTGCTATCTGAGGAGGGTAGGTGTTTTAGACAGCTACAAGTATTTTCTAGAAAACTACAAGAGTGTAAAGCCATATTATATTCTATTTGTGCTCCCACAAATAGAGACAACAAAGTAGAATTACTGCTAAATGATTTTCTGGTGTGTCCTATAAATCAAAATGTATATCTAAATCTAATATAAAAATTAGTAAAATAAACATCCTTAATTTTCCCTTAAAATCCATTTTATTCATTCATTTATTCAGTAAAATATTTTACTTTGTTCCCATGTTAAGCATTTTGTTAGTAACTCAATAGGTTTCGAAAAAGAAGATATATGCCCGTTACTTTAAAATTCAAACAAGTACAAAAATGAAAGGAGGAAAAAATACCCTACAATTTACTACCCAGACTGCAAGGTTTGGTGAAAAAGAATTCTCTCTTTGCCAGAAATATTAATAAATGTAAGATGCATTTTAGCCATTTCTCGAATAAGAAAATCTGTCAATTAAGAATACCCATCTATGAAGATTTTATATCAATAGTAATCCTTCACTGTTCGCTTACTAAAAATTATCTGAGAATTCAGTCTAATGATTTTCTTTCATCTTAAACAATACCTCATAGAGCCTTTCTTTGTCAACTTCTACTTAGCTTATAGTATTGGAAATCACCTTAAGAGAGATGGAGGGGGGCCTCCCTGGTGGCGCAGTGGGTTAAGCAACGCACTATGAAGCAAACCACAGCCACTGCAGCATGAGTTCGATCCCTGCTGCCGGCCAGGGAGGGGACCCACATGGTGCAACAGACCTCTCCTGCTGTGCCCGCTGCTCCCCTCAGCAGTGTACGTCTGTTGATCTGCCTGTTCTGCTCCCTGCTCTCTGTGGTGAATCCTCTCAACCCCCCACACCTCTGGCCTGTACCCCAGTGCTTGTATGTATAAATAAATAAATCTTTTAAAAAGAGAGAGAGAGAGAGATGGAAGGACCACTTAAGCAATTACATATATCTCGATTTGTCAGTTCCATTTTCCATCTTGAAAATTCTCAAAGAAGAAATTTCAGGCACTTTTCTTACCAAGTACAATTCCAAGATAATTTAAAAACGATTCGTTAGCTTAAACCTGCGCTTACAAAAATACATCAAAGGCTTTTTCAGCGTCTGAACTTTTAATGCAGAAACAGTGAAAGACTTTTTCACAAGAGAAAAGCAAATATTACTCTCTTTTAAATGGGAGCTTATCCCTGGTGGTGCAGTGGATTAAGCAACGCACTAAGAAGCAGACCACAGCCACTGCAGCACGAGTTCGATCCCTGCTGCCGGCCAGGGAGGGGACCCACATGGCGCAGCAGACCTCTCCTGCTGTGCCCGCTGCTNCCCTCAGCAGTGTGTTTCAGTCAGTCTGCCTGTTCTGCTCCCCGCTCTGTCTCTGGTGAACCCTTCACCTCCCGCAACTCTGGCCTGTACCCCAGCTCTTGTATGCATAAATAAATAAATCTTTAAAAAAAAATAAATAAATGGGAGCTTATTCCCCTTCCCCTTCCTTTTATTTTCACCTACATCAATATCTCTAGATGTCTTTTTGGGTCCCCTGACATTCATCCTGCCCTCCCTAAACTTTTCACTTTATTTTCAGAAGTATAGACACATGTTGAAGTGATCTCAAGAGTTTCATCAAGACCTCATACTTGGCATTCCCCTTTCTGAACTTCAGTCTTTGTTTTGGCTTCTCTCTTGCTGCCCTGTACTCAACACATACCACATTCATGCTCAACCTAGCACAGCCCATCTCTTTACCTACACTTATCAATATCATTTCTGATAATGGTGGGCTTTTCAAAATCAGCATTTGGTTTTATTCATTTTTCTCTATTGCTTGTCCATTTTCTATTTTACTGATTTCTGTCCTTTATTACTATTTACTTTGGATTTAATTTTCCAAAGTAAATATAAAACATTTGTGTTATTGTGTTAACATTGTGTTAAAACATTGTGTTAAGTGCTGAATTTCCCTTCTAAGTATAGTTGCATTGCACAAATTTGACATGTTGCTTTTTCATTCTCATACAAATATTTTCTAATTTTACACATGACTTCTTATTTTACCCATTATTTAGAACACTGTTGTTTCATTTCTAAATATTTGAGAATTCTCCAGACACCTTTCTGTTATAAAATTCTAATTTACAGGTCTCCATGGTGGCGCAGTAGGTTAAGCAACGCACTATGAAGCAAACTGCAGGCTCTGCAGCACGAGTTTGATCCCTGCTGCCTGCCGGAGAGGTGACCCAGGAAATTAACCCACATGGCACAGCAGACCTCTCCTGCCTCACCCGCTGCTCCCCTTAGCAGTGTATTTCAGTAGATCCATCTGTTCTGCTCCCCTACTGTCTCTCTGGTGGAACCTCTCACTCCCCACATCTCTGGCCTGTACCCCAATTCTTGCATGCATAAATAAATAAATCTTAAAAAAATTCTAATTCAATTCTGGTTTTGGTCAGGACAATACCTTACGATTTTAAAACTTTTCAATTTATTGAGAATATATTTTTAATCACCTAGCATATGTCAAGCTAGGTGAATGTTCAAAGTGCAGTTGAGAAGAATATTTATTTTGAAATTTAAGGAATTATGTCCTATAAATATCAATTAGATAAAGTTAATTGTTAGAGTTATTTGAGTCTTTTATAGTCCCATGAATTTTATGAACACTTGTTTTATCAATTATTGAGAGAAGTGTTAAAATCACCAACTATAATTGTGGATCTATTTCAATTGTCAGTTTTTGCTACAAATTCTCTGAAGCACTGTTATTACACATAAAGACATCAAGAACAGTTATACCTTCTCAATGAATTGAATTTATCACTTTAGATGTCCCTCTTCATTCGTTATAATATTCTTTGTTCTGAAGTCTACTTTGAAATTAACATAGCCATTCTGGCTTTCTAATTATTATATCCTAATGATTACACGTGATATATATTTTTCTGCCCTTTGGTCTTTGTATTAATAATGAGCTTCTTACAAGTAACAGGCAGTTTCTTGCTTTTATATGTATTCTGAAAATTGCCTTTTAACTGGGGTATTTACATTATTTTATAATTAAAATCTCATCCATGTAATTATTGATGACTTCTATTACTTTTTATTTGTCCAACTTATTCTTTGTTCCTTTCTTTCTCATTTACTGTCTACCTCAAGATTGAGTTGTGGTTTGTTTTTGTGTGGGCTTGTATGTGTTTGTTTTTAGTATCCTATTTTATCTCCACTATTTGACTACTACTTTTTTTTATTGCTGTTCTAGTAATTGCATTATAGATCTTTTATTAATGTATAATGGCCTGTATTTCAATATTATACTCAATGATATACAATAACTTCACAGTATACATCCATTATCTCCTTCTTATAGTTTGTTCTGTTTTCATGTTATGCTACCTCAATTAGTATAATCACACAATATATTGCTATTATTCTTAACTAAGAATAATTTTTAAATTTTTAGATAAAAGAATTGTTATGGTAAGTCACATCATTTAGTATTTCCACAACTCTTCATTTTTTTCTTAAATGTAATTCAATGTTTCCATCAGTAACTGTTTCTCTTCTGTGTGAAAGATATTTTCAATAGGTATAGTAATCTAGGTTGACAAGTCTTTTTCCTTCCAATACTTTAATGATACTACTTTACTGTTTTCTGGTTTTTATAATTTGTAATTAGACCCACCTATAATTTCTAATAAATGTCTATATAATTATTATCTTTTTACTCTGTACTTAATGTGGGTGGGATTTTTTTTCCACATGAATTTAAGATTTTCTCTTTATCATTTTTTTTCCAGCAACTTGATGATGGGATACTCTTGTGTGGATTTTCTTTATTATTACCCTGCTTGAGGTAGGTTGAGTTTCTTGGAGCTGAGGTTTATACATTCCATCAGCTTTAGAAAATTTGGGGCTTTATTTCTTCAAATATATTTCCTGTTCCAAAATTATTCATATTTTAAGTCGCTTGATACCAAATACTGAGGTTTTGTAAAATTTTCAGTCTTCTTTCTCCTCCATACATTCTAATAGTTTTTTTTTCAAAATTACTGATCTTTTCTTTTGCAGTATCTGACTTATCTATAATCCTATCAAGTGAAATTCATTTCTATGCTTTATAGTTTCTCTCTAAAAGTTCCACTTAGTTCTTTACATTTTCCATTTATCTACTTACAATATCTGTTCATATTTTCCTTTAATCATGTGAACATATTGAACATTTTTGTAGGTGCCTTAACATTCTTTTCTGCTAATTCCATCATTTCTGCCACTTTTGGCTCTATTTTATTTTGGCTATGAGTTGTGTTTTCCCATTTCTAGACCTGTCCAGAATTTTTTTTTAAGATTTATTTATGCACACAAGAGCTGGGGTACAGGCCAGAGGTGTGGGAGGTGAGAGGATTCACCAGAGACAGAGTGGGGAGCAGAACAGGCTGACTGACTGAAACACACTGCTGAGGGGAGCAGCAGGTGAGGCAGGAGAGGTCTGCTATGCCATGTGGGTCCCCTCCCTGGCCGGCTGCAGGGATTGAACTCATACTGCAGTGGCTGTGGTTTTCTTCATAGTGCATTGCTTAACCTACTGTGCCACCAGGGAGGCCCTGTCCAGTAATTTTTTAATGTATGCCAAATATTTCTAATTTTATGTTTTAAGTATTAGGAGTTCTTGCGTTCTTTTAAAGATGATTATACTTTTTTTAAGCAGGCAATTAAATTACAAGTGAACCAATGTGACCCTATGTTTAGGTGGGTCTAAAATGGTCTATCCCAGAACTAATTTAGTCCTACTGGAAAGGACTGACTTTTATGAAATTTCTCTTGAGAGAAATTCAAGTGATTTCTGATCGTGAATGAGCTCTGGGAATTGTTCAATTTACAGGTCCTCAGTAATTCTTTTACTAGAAATTATTCTTTGTCTAGCCTCATGAAGTTTTATCCTACTTATGAGCAGGACTCAAAGGAACTCCCATATAGATATCTAGAGCCTTTCTCTGTATAACTTCTTTCTCTCTGGTACACTGTCCTATAAATCCTAACCATCCTGGCTTCCCCAAACACTGACCTATCCCTCACACCATTCAACAGTGCCACAGAGTTCTATTTGGGCTCCCCCTCCCTGTGCCAACATTGGAAATTGACTCCAGGCAAAGTCAAAGCAATCGATTGCTTTCCCTTATTTTAGGATCAGTGTTGTGCTATCTGATATCCAGTATGTGAGACAGTTGCTTCAAGTACCTTGTGCAATTTTCTAGTTGTTTACGTAGAAAAGGCAATTCCAGATCTTGCTATTTTCTCATGGTAAGAAGCAAAGTCCATTTTCATATTTGATTATGTCAAACATTACATATATGATGACTATAGAGACTGTAGTTTCCTACAGAGAATTTGACCTGTCCTCTGTGAGACATAAAGGACTGAGCTAGCTTGGGAATGAAATGTAACTTTAGTTAGACTCCATTCACCTTTATTTTTAAATTTGAGGATGAAACTGTCAGGTGTTTGGTACAGACTCCTGTTTCTAGATCAGTGCTCTCAAAGCACAGTCTATGGCTCTAAAAATCGCCCTGAGATTTTTTTTCAGGGGTGGAAAGGACTATAAAATAAGAACTTTAATAAAATAATATTAAGATACATTTGCCTTTCTAACTATTGATTATAACACTGACAGTACCAAAGCAATAGTTGATAAAACTGTTAGTCTTAGCACAAATCAAGGCAGTGATACCAACTGTATCTTACATTCCTCAGTGCATTGTACTCACAATAAGAAAAATACTAATATCCTTGATGAGATAGTAAAAATAGTTAATTTCCTACTATTCATTGAATGAAAAGATTCATTCAAAATATCAGACAAAACAATTAATTTTTATATAAGTAAATACAAAATGCTCACTGATATGGTTTTAGATTCTACACTGCAACTAACTTTTAAGAAACTACCACCTGTCGAATTTTGGCATGGGATCAAAGAAGAATATTCACACTTATCTGAAAAAGCAATTATTGTTCCTTTCTTGCAACTACTTATCTGTGTAAAGATAGATTTTTTTTTCATTTACTTCAATCAAAACAATATTATGTGACAAACTGAAGGCAGAGGCAAAAATGAAAATTCAGCTATCTGCTTTTAAGCCAGAAATTTGTAATAACATATGGAAAATAAAGTTAGTGTTAACATGTAATGAGTTTATTTCTATTACTTTTAAATGTATTAATATTTAACATTTTTCTTACTGTTAATTTCTGAATTTATGATACAGTAATATCTACAAATGTAACCCACTGACGCAAATCTCCTTGAGGTGTTCAACAGTTTTTAAGATTGAAAAGGGAAGGGGTCCTAAAATCAAGAAGTGTAGGAACCTAGCAAGTCTTTCATAAGCATCATGAGAGACTGCAAGAAAGTTTACTTAGCTTTTCTAAGCTAGACCCCATTTCCCACACTGGTACAGGACTTGATGAGTATCTACTGATGGGATGGAATGGAGGGGGGTTTGCATTTTGGCCTCACTAGATTTTCATCTGTCAAAGCAGTCCACACAACTTGATAAAAGCTCTTCTGATTTCTCTTTTCTCCCGTGGACTCAGTCTGGACTAAATCCAATCTGAGGAACATGCCTATATTTGGCAACTGCTCTCAGAGGAAAAAAAAAAAAAAACAGCTGGTCATATTAGTTTATATAAGGAAGGATTTTCCCCTCTCCAGAATTTGAGTTTATCTCCTCTTTGCTTCCACAGCTTTCTTTACAACTTTAAAATAAGAGATTTGGAATTTTTCCATTTTCTACACAGGAGTTACGGTCTGTCACTACTTATACTATCCAAAGGCCTTATAATCCATTAACAAATAACGGTAACTAATACTTTATATCATTTACTACCTACCAAGCAATAATCTAAGTGTTTTGAATAATACTAACTCATTTACTACACAAGGCAACACAGTAAAAAGTATCCTCACTAAAGTTACATACTTGGTGACTGATTAGGCCAGGATTCAAATAAAGGCAGCATGGTTTCAGAACCCATGCCTTTAACTTCTAACAAGCTACCTTTCGCTTGATCCACCATGTATTTTCTCCTCAAGATACCAATTTGATGGTTGCTACCACCACCCCAAACTTAATAGATATTTGAATTTTTATCTCTAGGTCTAATTGCTTGCTAAACTTCAACCCCAGATACTCAGCACATCTAAAACCAATGCAACTTTTCACTCCCCTGAATACTTTCTTCCCAAATATTGCTCTTTTGTCCTAATTCTTCCTCCATCCTTTCCACTTTTGATCAATCCAGGCAATTATAGTCTTCCCTTCCTCTAAATCTCAGAACAGTTATATCAGTAATTCTCAAGCATTGATTCACAACAGATTTACAATGGCAATGAGAAAAACAGAAATATACTGTGCTGCTTTATTTAAAAATCTGTCCTTAATTCTGAAATAAGTCCTATATTTTACTGTTGGATTATTTTTCCTTTTATGAAACATTGAAAATAAGTAATATGTTAATTAAAAGTTGAAAGCAACTTTTGTCTTCTAGGCGAATTAAAAGTTGAAAGCATAATAATGACTCACAAATTTATTTGGTTGATTTGTTTTGAAATTTTACTGATATAGGTAATTCAAAAATCTGGTAAACTATTAGTCTATACCAGCATTATCAATTTATCAATATATGCATTTGACTTTCTCACCTCTTTTCTGATAAAGTCAGGCATACCAAGTCCAGTATCCTGCCCAAACAGGTACAAACAAAAGTAATAAACATTAGTAACTTTTGTGACTATATAAAAGAGGCATAAAATATATTGAAACTTTCCAAATTTATTAGTTGAAATTTCAAAGTGCTCAAAAAAGATATTTTCACTGCTTTCAGACCAAAAGCTATTTCTAAACTAATTCCCATCACTATACAGCCCCATTTATCTATACAGTAAGAAATTGTTATTTATTTCTAACAACTTTGTACAGAAATTTTATAGTTTCGTTCATGGTAAAAAGACCTTCACCAAGCCCTTTCTCACACATTCATACTCACAGAGATTTAATTTACAAACGCCTATATGCATTTTGATCAAATTCTACTTTTACCACCAAGTTGATAACAAGTTAGCATGTTCTGAATGATAAAATACTTAAATCAAACCTGAAATGTCCGCTCCAAATTTTTCTTATAATTAAGATTAGTATAGCTCAATGTAGTATAGTTAGTGAATGACACAGTTGAGACCAGAAAGCTAAGTCTTTCTGGTATCTCGGGAGCTATGTGAAGAAGGCCTTATTCATAGGAGAAGAACCAAAAGTCAGATAAACTAACAACAAATACCAGAAAGCAGACTATAGAACTGAAGGTACCAGAGAGGGAGGAGGAAGGAAAGGTGAGGGGCAATAACAAAGTGGAAAGGGAAAATAATGGACTGTGGTGGAGGACTATGGGTTTTTGGTGGTGGGTAAGGTGTGGTAACAACACCAGAGGGAGAAGAACCAATACTTTTAGGGCATAAACAATATTGTTAACCAATGTAAACTAAATAAAAAATATTAAATAAAGGGTGTTATTCTTTTAAAAAGTCAGATAGAACCAAGTTGGAAATTTCTACACTGCCAGTTAAGCATGAGAGTGGGGTAGGATAAAGCTAGAATAAACATAAACAGCTTCACTAATGGCCAAAGAAAGCAGAACTGCTTTGAGTTCACATGCTGATGTACAAGGTTCCAGGGAGATTAGAGAGGAGAGACACCAAGAGAATGAAGACATGAACCCAAAAGAATTTACCCTCCTATTTAGCAGTGCAATAATAATAATATTAAAGTTTTGGTCCATCAACCAATAAACGAATAAACATAAATGTGGTATACCCAGTCATTTAAAAAAGAATAAAATTCTGGTACATACCACAACATAAATGCACCTTTAAAACGATAAGTCACGTGAACAAACTAGACACAAAAGGTCACATATTGTATAATTCCATTTATATGAGATACCTAGAAGAGGCAAATTCATAGAGACAAAGAACAGAATAGAAATTACGAGGTCTGTGCAGAGAGGGGAATGAGGAGCTACTGTCTGAGAAGATGAAATGGAAAGGTTCTAGAAATGGATAGAGGCAGTGGCTGCACAGCAATGTGAAATAACTAGCTACATAAAAATGTATTAAAATGGTGAATTCTATATTATGTATATTTTATCAAAATGTTTTCTAAAGGTAGAAAAATTAAGAGTTTTGGAGGTAAAAAGAATATTTGGTTTTCTACGCTGTTTACCAATTTGTCACCCTGTTAGGCATGAAAAACTAAAAGCTCTTCCTGAAAAATAATAAATTCAAACATTTTCATTAAAGGTAACATATTTTGACAAACTTAAAGAAATTACAGGAAATGCCAGAAAACAGTCCTGGCAGTAAAATCTGTTCCGATTGGGTTCTTGTTCAACGGTTATTTAACTATCCTATACTAATTCCACAAGGCACCTATTGCCATTTAAAAATCATTTATTAGGAAAGCACCTTGCTTGATCAGGATGCCATACATCTAAAACTGTATAAGTGAATCTGCTAGGAGTCCACTGATCTTAGCTCCCCTTACTCCAAACCTAATGGTGTCTTACCCCTTTATTCTGGAAGTCACAATCTCAAATGCCTAAAGAAGTCAGAGGCCAGACAAGGAATGTAAATTTACAAAGCTGGGGGAAGAAGAGTCAAAATACAAGCTATGGCAGCCTGAAGTACCTTTGCCATACCTACAAAGCATATCACTGTCCACACAGGAACTATTGCCATGCCTTCTGAATTTTCAAAAGAAATTGAAAAACCCAGATTGTTCAACTTACTCTATAAACAAAACAGCTCTGAGTTTATATGCCCCCAGTTTGTGCTTCCTGCACCGTGCACATGCTTCTTCAAGTTTTGAAGGAGAGCGACAGAAAAACAATACTTGCTAGTTATGCTTATCTTCCCTTGAATCTAAGGATTCCAATTCCCAGAAAGCAAGGCAGCAGGTGACATTCAAGAAATGTAAATAAAGAAACCAAAGGTAAACTGAAAAGGCGATTTTCTTAATACCTACTCAATATATGAAAAGTAAAACTTGGCACTAAAAGTATTATGTTAAAATAATCTACCAACTTTCAAAATGTCAGGAACTGAGAGGAGGCCATGGTAAATGGAAAACACTGGAAGAAAATGTTAGGATTTTTAACCCTTCAAAGATACCCCACAAATCACATGACAGGGACTACAACCTCAATGACTCTCAACAAGCATCTTACCTACGCCACAAGAAGAAATATCTGTTCTATCATCTTAGATCCCACTGTCTTGATTTGCCAAGTTTGGTTGATATGACATTTAATAGATATGCAAGGGTTTATATTAAATCCCAGAGTCTAATCAAAAATTTGTTTTGCCTATTTTTTTTCTACTGCCTATTTGACTTTAAAAAAAAGAACTGAAAAAGAAGAAAAATAGTTTGTCAAAAAAACTATTTTCTTGTAGTTTGACTAGAGCCAAGAATGAAAGAAAGCGATTTTCTATTTCTCTCTTCACAAAAAGAACAGTCACTCCTCTCCAAAGTTAATCCTTTCTCTGGCTAAAGAGATTCAGAATTTTTCCTTAAACTTTATGCAGTTAACATTCATAAATGGTATCAATTCCTTCTATTAAAAAGAAAACAATACATAGGAGCATCTACCTAGCATTACGTGCTTATGTGCTAAGCATATAACATGTATCCTGTCATTTAATTCTCACTATCCAATTATATAGGTACCTTTTTTTAATCTCGTTATAATTGATTATAGCATTATATTGGTATCAGGTATAAAATTTAATGATTTGACATTTGTATATATTGATACTATGAAATGCTCACCATAAGTCTCATTAACAAGTGTCATACTTAGAATTATTTTTTTCTTATGATGATGTCTAAGGTCTATTAATAACTTTCAAGTAACTACAGTCGCCATGCTGTATCTTACATCCCATGACTTATTTTATAGCTAGAAGCTGTATTTTCTGACCCTCTTCATGTGATAAGGGATTCATCCATCCCCACTACCTACCTTTGGCAACCACCACAAAGCTCGGTAATCTCAGAGTTTTTTTGGGTTTATATTCCACATGTACAGTACTTAGCATAATGCCCTCAAGATCAGTCCATATTGTCACAAATTGCAAGATTTAATTGTTTAATGGTTGAACAATAATTTTCATAATTTCTTTATTTATTCACCCATAAATGAACACTTTATTTCTATATCCGATACTGTAAATAATACTGCAATGAATATGTAAGTGCAGATCTGATTTTGAGTTAGTGTTTGTTTTCTTTGATAAACACCTAAAAGTAGAATTGCTAGATCATATGGTAATTCAGTTTACAAATTTTTGAGGAAGCACCATACTATATTCCCATAGAGACTGCGACAATTTACCTTCCTACCAAACATGCACAAAGCTTCCCTTTTTTCTACATCCTTATCTTTTATTATTTTGTTATTTCCTATCTTTTTAATAAAAGTCACCCTAATAGGTATGAGGTGATATCTCATTGTGGTTTTGATTTGCATTTCCTTAATGATTAGTGATGTTGAGACCTTTTCATGTACCTGTTGACCATCTGTTCTATCTTTGGAAAAACGTGTATTTAGATCATTTTTAAATCAGATTTTATTTTTTGCAAGAGTTTAATGAGTTCTTTATATATTTTGATTATTATTATCCCAATAATAATTTGAGATTATTATATATTTTGATATTATCAGTTATATGATTGACAAATATTTTCTCCCAATGAGTTGCCTTTTTATTTTGCTGATGATTTCCTTTGGTATGTGAAAGTTTTCAGTTTGTGCAGTCCAACTTGTTTATTTTTGCTTTGTTTCTGGAGTCAAATCCAAGACTGATGTCAAGGAACTCACTGCCTTTGTTTTCTTCTAGGAGTTTTATGGTTTCAGATCTTAAAGTCTTTAACCCATTTTAGTTTAATTTTGTGTCTGGCATATAAGTGGTACAGTTTCATTCTTTTGCTTATGGCTGTCCAGTTTCCCCAGCATCACTTCCTGAAATATATTCTTGGCTCCTTTGTCATAAATTAATTGACCTTATATGTATGGGTTTATTTCTGGGCTTTCTAATATTTTCCATTAATCTGTGTGCCTGTTTTTTAAATGCTAATACCACACTGTTTTGGTTACTATAACTGTGTAATATAGTCTGAAATCAGGAAGTGTGGTGCTTCCAGTTTAATTCTCCTTTCTCTAGATTGATTTGGTTCTTTGAGGTCTTTTGTGATTCAATATAAAAATTAGAACTGTTCTATTTGTGTGAAAAAGCCACTGGAATTTTGATAGGGATTGATTGACTCTTTTATTTCTCTTTTGACTTTGCTTATGGTGGGTTATGGTAGTACAGATTTTTTAAAAGGCAAATTTACCAATTTTTAGTTTGAGACTATGAGTCATAACTTTAGAAAGGCTTGTAACTTTTAAGGTTATAATTAAATTCTCCACTGGTTTCATGTTTTGTTTAAATCCCTGATCCATATGGAGTTTATCCAAGTACACAATGTCAAGTATGAATCTAACATTCTCTTTCCAGACGGCTACAGTTATACCAATACCATTTATTACAGTCCATCTTTACTTCCACTGATACGAGATACTGCTTTTAGATATCGTTAGTTGCTAAATTTTCTGGTCTATTTCTGAATTTTCAATTCTGCTCTATTAGTATATCAATTCATACTTCAGTATTACATTGCTTTAACTGAAACTTTATATCCTCTGGAGAAAAAAATAATTATTATAATATGTTTTAATATCTGGGTAGGCTAGTCCCCATTCCCTGTCCCCCACTGTTCTTCTTTTTCAAGGTTTGTCAGGGTTCAATATACACTTTATAGTAAGTCTTCCTATGTTATTAGTGGGATCACTTTAATTTATAAATTAAGTATGGAAGAATTGGCAAGTTATGGTCCTGAGACTTCCTTTTTGAGACCATGGTATGTTTTTCAATACATTCCTATTACTTTTATGTTCTTCAGGAATATGGAGAGTAGACTAGAAAGATGCAAGGTGGTTAATGTTGGACTAGTGCAGATTGTTTCTGGTAATTGAAGAATGTGGATGCTGGAAAGAGTAGAATAATAAGAAGAGATAACAACATTTAATCATCTAGATAAGTTTGCCATAGAGGAGGGAAGGAATGGCTAGAAAGTTAAAGAGTGTTTTCCCAAGAAAAAGAAATTGTAAACAATACAATTAAGACAAAAGCTAAAATAAATTTATTAGATTTAGTGATATGGAAGTCATTAGTGATTTTAATGAGATCTGATTGTGGGAAAATTATAAGGCTGAAAGCCAAAGTGGAACTTACATTTTGATATGACCAAATACAACTCTTTTGTTTTGATTTGATACTGAAAGGATATTCCTGAAGGTTAAATGCCAATAAATTCAGAGTAATACTGTTTAGTTATTATTCCTGGAACACATAGTCTTAGAATGGGGTTCTTGAATAATTCATGCAAAGAATGCACAGATCCAGAAAACACTGCCAATAAAAGGAAATATCAGGAACCAGAGTAGGAAGTAACAGCTATAGAGCGAAGGGGATGGCAAACATGAAGTAAATTTTCTCCCAAGCAAACTAGGCTATAGTTTCAGAAAGAATTTGGCTTGGCATTAGCCCCTACAAGTATACACACATTCTTGAGCACAGCCGGAGATCTACAGAAAATAGGTGCCTGCTTAAATAGGATGCCCAAAAGAAGTCCCTGGCTCCTCAGAAATATCTCTTTCTGCATCTTGTTAAAATATCACTCTCTTCTTCCCTCAACATAATCTCAATGCCTAATTGTGGTTTTTCTCTTCTGGGTTAGTCCCAACAGAAGCATATGGACCTTCCTGGTAGGGAGGTAGGACACTGGTAGGAAATGTGCATAAAAACAATTCCTAATTCTTTCCTAATATTCTAGACAGGATACTACGAGGCATCAAGATTTGAGGAGACAGAAAGAGAGGTCAGAAAACATGAATCAATAAAGTGTAACATATCTTGGTCAGATCCAAATGGCTGAACATGCCCTAAAAATATCCCACTGGACACTCCAGAAACCTGGATGTTGCCTGGTTCAGACAATGCTAAAAGAAAAAAAAGAGAAAGGTGATTCCACATTGCAATTTTATCACTCATATTAGACTCAAATAAGACTAAGAATCTCAAATGGAACTGCTGAACTAAATAGTTGCCAGGTGGTAGTAGTAGTAGTAGTAGTAGTAATAATAATAATAATAATTAAAAAATAATAGTCCCTTCAGATTCTTCAAAACAGTAAGAACTTCTAAACCCACCACAGCTGATGTGTATGCCAAAAATAATCTCCACTTTGGAAAAAACAGGGTAGTGAAATAGATAATATCTTTTTATTATTATTATTAATTAGATTTATTTAATTGTATTTGACAACATTTGTAGTCCCCAGGGAGTTCCCACCACCATTTCACCTGTGCACCATCACCTCAGTCCCTTGTGCTATTTATGCCCTCCTCTCCTTCTTTGCCCTCCCCTCCCTCCGCCCCTCCCCCCATCTTCCCTTTGGTCAAAATAATGTCTTTTACCTTCTATTATATATTAAAGATATATATATATACATATATATATATCTTTGGTCCTGAGATATGCAGTATTAAAATTTTAGAATTTGTGTTTTATAAAATTTAAGACAAAAAATTCACTACATAGAGATTTTAAAAGGTATTGGGAAACAAGTCAGAGCATGATAAAAAATGAGTAAAACACACAAAGGAACCAACAGAAAGAAATATGAATTTCAAGTAAATTAAATTTAACTCAGGGTGACTTTTTTTAACCTATCTAATTAATATCTTTTTTTAATGATAACCAATGTAGGCAAAGATGTATCTTTAATATATATTTAATGGAAACAAAAAAAATCCATCACACTCATTAAAATGCAAAACTTTTAGGTCCCTTCTATCACTTCTTACCTGTATAATTACAGTCACATTTCTAGGGACAGTTTTATACCAAATGTACTTGTGAGGTTTCTTCTAGGCCTAAAGCCTTGTTCATAAAACGAAGATAGCTCAGGTAAGGATTCTCAATTATCTGCATGAACACACATAATCCTCTTTGGTTGCTAAAGATAGTAGGTAGAATTAGAAGTTTCAACTCATTAACACAGAGGTAGAGGAGAAGGGGAAAAAGGGTGTCTGAAACAGAGAAGGCAATTTATTGTAACTCCATGGAGGAGAGGGTGATTATAAATTTCTTTAAGATAGTCAATACTATTTTGAACCTCCCTCCACCAGTACCCCCTCCACCCTACAAACACACACACTTTGGCCCCAATCCAATGCCTACTAACAGAGTGGCACTCAGAGTAGGTGTTGTTTCAACTGAGAAAACCTAATGCTATAAACTTCTAAATTATTCTGTGGAACCAGTGCCATGGGTTGTTCATTCTGCCATCAGTCTTAAGTGATAGAATTTTAAGAAGGTACTGCTTTGGAGCTCCATTCATTTGATAAAATCAACACCCTTAGTATCAATTCTCTGCACAAGGTTGTCTCAAAAGAAACACCCACCCACCCCAGCCCCATACCCATACTGGCTGCTATTTCACTTTAATTTCCGTGCCCCTTTTTGGAACCAGTAGGAAGTAAGTAACAGAGGACATTAAAGGATAGAGAAGGTATTCTAGGGGGCAAAGTTTTTATTTCTTTGTAGAATCAGAATTGTGCTGGTTCTTAGCAGAACAGCAGGAAATAAATCGAATATGAGTACATTATGGTAAATTTATTCTATTTAAGGCTAGTGAAGGGAAATACATTTTATTCTTATAGTAAAATGATGAAACTCTCTTCCCAGACATGTGTTTGACACTTATTTCATGAAAAAGATTTTTTTTGTGTGAGCACAGTATTCCACCAATTTACAACAGGCAGGGTGGGGACAAATGAGTCATGAAAGGGGAAACAAACAGGAAAGAAATCCGGCACAGGCATTTGAGGGCAATAAATATGATAGCAATCTAGAAGATGAACGGTTCATGTTGTTTATGATTACAGACTGATTATTCCTCTAAGTGCAAAGGCTATCCAATAAGTCATATCCGGGTTGATTTGTTAGCAAGGTACTTTCACCAGATAATAAATTAGAATGTAATTAAAGTGCATTCTGTCTGTTTATCATGGACTAAGATAGCTTACTATAATTCTCAATTATCTGCATGAACACACATCAAGATAGCATAGTGAATAAACCTTCCAGCAAAGGGCAATAAACATCTTAGGACTGCACTAAAATTGCTACATTTCTTTTCTAGTCCTTTTGAAAAACTGTTTCCAATTTTGATAAATTATGCAAACAGAACCAAATTAATTTGGTACAGTAAGTCATAGAGTAAGTCTGTACTCATAAGTCCCCAAAGTTAGTTTGTTAACAATTTACTAATGACAATGACTAAATCATCAAAGAAGAAAAAGAAAAAAGAACTGAATATCTACCAGAAATCTTTGTTAGCTAGAAAAACTTAACTGTAGGAAAAAATAAAAGAAACACAAAGGAAAAAGCAGATATGAAGTATTAAAATTTTAGAATTTGTGTTTTATAAAATTTAAGACAAAAAATTCACTACATAGAGATTTTAAAAGGTATTGGGAAACAAGTCAGAGCATGATAAAAAATGAGTAAAACACACAAAGGAACCAACAGAAAGAAATATGAATTTCAAGTAAATTAAATTTAACTCAGGGTGACTTTTTTTTTAACCTATCTAATTAATATCTTTTTTTTTAATGATAATAACCAATGTAGGCAAAGATGTAGTGACACAAGTGCTCTCAGACATTGCCAACAGTGTTGCAAACTGATTAGAACTTTTCAAAATACCATTTGGCAGTTTGAATTAAATACTACAAAAATGTTCACAATGGTTAGCAAATATTCTCACATCACAAGATCTACCTAATAAGCAAAAATATTTACCACAGATACATTATGGTCAATCAGTAATAAGAATCTGAAAAAACATAGATCTCTAACAACAGCATAAAGAATATGGTATAGCTATGGAATATAAAATATGGTAAAACTATAGATGGAATATTAAGTATCTTTAAAATGAAGTTATGACGATTAAGTAGAAAAAGAACAAAACTATATGTGCACGATGATTACATTCAAATAAAAAATAAGCAATTAAAGAAGACAAGGAAGAAAAAAAAAAACAAGGTGATGATCATTGTGTAAACTAGTAAGATAGGCTGAATAATTGCCCACTGTCATCCCCTAAAGATTCCACATCTTAATCCCTAGAATCTATGAACTTAACTACAAAAGAGACTTTGCAGATATGATTAAATTATTATTCTGTATACCCAGATGGGCTCAATATATAATCAATCACAACAGTCCTTGTGAGAGGAAGACAAAAGAATCAGAGTCAGAAAAGAAGTGACCTCAGCAGCAAATAAGAGGGTTGTGGCCATAGGTCAAGAAGTTGAACAAGACAAGGCATGGATTCTCCCTAGCACCCCTGGAAGGAACTCAGCTCTGTCAACACCTTGACTTCAATCCCATAGACCCATTTTGGACTTCTGACTGTGCAGTAAGTCATAGAGTAAGTTTAGACTCATAAGTAAAATGATAATTTATGGTAATTTGTTACAATACAAAACTAACATTTATGGCAAGATCAACCTTTCTAAATTTCCTGTATTATTCATATATTCTATTGATACCTTCTATTAAACAAATTTAGCTAAAACCTAAGCTTCTGGATGAAATCATTTTCTATCACAATGTTTATATTTAAAATCAAGAAATTAGTTTTAGGTAAAAAGAAGACTAATGTTATGCTTTCTCCCTATTTACAGAGATTCTCACTTATTATTTGTTAGGTTAAAGAACCTATATTTTTTTTAAAGCCCCACACACTAATGTGTAGCCAAGATTGAGAACCCCTGTCCTAGTATATCCACCCATAATTGACAAGTTTCCATAACCCAAAGCAGGAATGTGTATCTACCTAAAACTCTACTTTAAAGAATTCTACAAATAAAATACTCAATTTAAATTTTGGACTCAGCATTACATCCTAGTTTAACTGAACTATCAAAGGAAAAGAAATAAAATTACTTTTTTTAATACTATTTTGTAATACTACTATTTTATACTATTTTTATTTTATTTTTATACTATTTTATACTATTTTTTAATACTACTTCCTCAACGTTTCTCATTTGTAGAGATTAAAGGAATCTTCAGAGATACAGTGCTCTAAAAAATAAAAAGGTTCTTATTAGCTGTTCCCTCAGGCCCTATGTTGAAGTTAGAGCTGTGTTTCCTTCATTTTTCTGACAATTGACTTGATTATAGAACTACTAAAATTATGTAAGACATTTTATTTAGTCTGAATTTTTACAGTATGTTTGAGAAATGATGTAGCTCAGCCTAGAGAAGACCTGTCAATTCCTAACAATGTGCTCTTTTAAATTCATATTTTCTCTGCTTTCCAGGTATCAAGCTCATATATTAAAAAACAAAGCAAAACACACACATATTATTGTATGTTTGTGAGCTAATACCAAACTTAAACTTTTCAAATGTGAAACTGTCAGCTAGAGAGGAATTAATGACAAAGTCTTATGCATCTCTTGCATCACATTCTTTCACCAACAAAATCCATATATGAGAGACATCGTTATTAACCAAGTATGTGCAAAAATTGATCTCCATAGCAACTATAACTCTGCCACATGTAGTGTATGAAGCATCAGAGTTAATACCACACACACACAAAGTGTGGGTATTACTGGGTCCAGACTGTGGTTACTGTAGAAACCTAAACTCAAGTCTCTGACAACAGTGGAAAAAAGGAATAGAAGAGTCCTTGAGTAATTAGCTATCTACTACGCCTTTGATTTCAAACCAGACAATAGCATTCTACATATGGTATAATAATCTTGCATTGATATCACTAAAGGAAATTTTTCTAAAAAATAATATATATAATGATGTCATACCTCTGTTTAACATTAGGAACCACTTTCTATTCTCTAAAATATTCTCCCTCCTACTCTGTGCTCAGCTGAATATTCAAAAACTCACCCCAAAGGGTACTATCACTTTCTCCTAACCTCAGTCACAGTCAGTCCCACAGGCAAACAAGCTGGAGAGGTGCCAGGTTTTGCTATCACCACAAAGACAATGACAGATAAGCTTATTCTAGAACAATTTTGTAAAAGATGAATAAAGTAAGAGGACTCATTCTATCAGATGCTGTCTTACCATGTAGCCATCACATTCTAGACAGTGTGACATTGGCAGAAGAATACAAACACAGATCAATAGAACAGAGAATCTAGAAATGGATTAATATAAATACACTATTGGATTTTTGACAAAGTTGTAAAAGCAGTTCAATGGAGGGGGAATAGTCTTTTCAATAGACTGGACTTTTCAATCAACTGGAACAACTGGGCATCCATGGGCAAAAAAGAACCTTGACTTAAAACTCAATTTATATATAAAAACCAAAGCAAGATGAATGATGGATTTTTTTAAAGGTTTATTTATTTATGCATACAAGAGCTGGGGTACAGGCCAGAGCTGCAAGGGGTGAGAGATTCACAGAGACAGAGTGGAGAATAGAACAGGCAGATCTACCGAAACACACTGCTGAGGGGAGCAGCGGGCAAGACAGGAGAGGTCTGCTACGCCATGTGGGTCCCCTCCCTGGCCGGTGGCAGGGATCGAACTCATGCTGCAGTGACTGGGGTTTGCTTCATAGTGCGCCGCTTAACCCACTGCGCCACTAGGGAGGCCCTGAATGATGGATTTAAATCTGAAACATGAAACCACAAAATTTTTAGATGACTACATAGAAAGCATCTTTGGATCCAAGAGCGAGGAAGAGTTCCTAGACATCACATCAAAAATGCCATCCATGAAAGAAGAGAAAATAATTGGACTTAATTAAAATTAAAAACTTTTACCTTCTGAAAGGCTCCATTAACAAACTTAAGAAATGAGCCACAGACTGGGAGAAAGTATTTTCAAATCATAGATCTGAAGAAGGACTTGTATCCAGAATATGTAAGGACTCTCCAAACAATAGTAATAAACAATTCATTTGAAATAAGGAAAAAATATTTCAACACATACTTCACTAAATAGTTAAGATATAAGGATGGCAAATTAGCACATGAAAAAAATTCAATATCATTAATAATTACAAAAAAATTAAAACCACGATGAGAAATTACTACACACCTTATATACAAAGGCCAAAAATAAAAAATACTGACATACCAAATACTGGTAAGGACAAAGAACTTGATTTCTCATGCATTGCTGTTAGCAATATAAAATAGGACAGCTATTCTGGAAAACAATTTGGCAGTTTCTTATAAAATTTGACATGTATTTACCACATAATCCAATAGCCACACTCCTAAGCATTTATCTTGGAGAAAAAAATTTATGTCCCCATAAAAACCTATATATGAATATTCATGACATCTTTATTTGTAATAGCCAAAATTGGGGCAGGAGTACCTAAACAGCCTTTATGATAAGTAGATGAATAAGCTATAGCACATTAAGACAATGGAATACCAATTAGCAATAAAAGGAAACAAACTATTGACACACAATCACTTAGGTGGATCACAAGGACATTATACTGAGTAAAAACTTCAAAATACTGAATATTATATGATTCAATTTATATAACATTACAAAATGACAAAAATATAGAGATGGAGAACAGATCAGTGGATATGCAAGGTTAGAAAAGTGATTAGGATAAAGAGCAAGTTTCTTCATAGTGACAGAACAGTTCTAGATCTACATATGTGACCAGTTTACAGAACATACACAGATGAATGCATGTAAAAACTTGTGAAATCCAAATAATAGCTTTGGTTTAGTTAACAGCACTGTACCTAACAGCACTGATACATGTACACACATATAAATGTGCTGGTTTTTATAATGTTCAATAATGTCTATAGAATGCAAGATGTTACCATTGTGGAAAGTTAAATAATAGAAACAAGATACATGTCTGTTCTATTCTTCAAACTGCATGTGAATTTATAATTATTTCATTAAAAAAAGGTAAAAAAGCATATGAACAACTTCCTCAGTCTTAGCTCCCAATACTCCTAAACTCTGCACTCATAACTTAAGGGGCTCTTCATGACTTCAAAGATATTTTTACCAATTATGTGAATTCTATCTATCCAAGTTCATTTTTCAGTACCAGAAAAATTTTATATGAGGGATCCATTCTTTTAAGGTTTTTTTATACTGCCTAAATAACTCCAGATGTGTAGGGGTTTTTTTTGTTGTTTTTTGGCTTTTTTTGTTTGTTTTTGGTTAAGGGGTAGGAGTTTTGAGGGTACGGGAGAACAGAAATCAATACAGGGACCCTCCCAATCAGAAATGTTTTTGCCATTTCATCCTAAATGAGTCCTTTCTTATATTTCTGCTTAGAGGTTCCAGATTTTAAACTTATGACACTTATGTCTAATGCCAAAATATGAGGATTTAAATAGGATTGTTACTTAAAAAATGGTTTGTGGATAGCTTACATCTAAATTTTTACAAATCACAATCATATGAAACAGGAATTGCTTCCTGCATTTGTAATGAGTTTGCCAACAGTATGAGGCACTATTTGGAGACAGCTGTTTTTCATAAAGAAGCAAATTATGGAATGACAAATTCCACATTTTTGCAAAAGTTGTGCACCTGCTGGTTAGAATTTGTTCTCAAACGCTAAGTCTAACATATTTACATACTATATATTAGATAGTCCAGTTTTCTGAAACATTCTCATCTCTCACTAGTACTGTCCAGAATCATAAGGAATTTCATGCTGCTCTTCCCTCTGCTTCAAAGAAGGTATGTGCCAATCCCATAGAGACTTCAAAATAAAAGGATCCAACAGCATCTCACAGTAATCCATTTCTAACAAATGTTATAGCTAGAAAACGTTTCCCTTCCTAATTTTAATCAATCCTGCTACAGTTTTGGAGCATTTTTGTCTTATTCCATCTTCAGGAAGAGTTGATTACAATCTTAAGTCATAATTTTTATGTTATGAAAAATAAATCATAGGTAAGTACCATGATCTAATTAATGACAAGGCAAAGGTCAGCATGGGAGTAAAATCTTCTGGTTGGGAAAGGTTTTTATTCCATTTAATTCAATTCTGTGAGTACTTAACTGAAGTTCTTTCTATGTGCCAGGTATATACCAGGCAGCAAGAATATGAAAACAATCATTTCTTTCAAAGAGTTCAGTCTTTTTTTTTTTTAAAGATTTATTTATTTATGCATACAAGCACTGGGGTACAGGCCAGAGTTGCAGGGGTGAGAGAATTCACCACACAGAGTAGGGAACAGAACAGGCAGATCTACTGAAAAACACTGCTGAGGGGAGCAGCGGGCGAGGCAGGTGTACCTGCACCACGTGGGTCACCTCCCCAGCCAGCAGCAGGGATTGAACTCGTGCTGCAGTGGCTGCAGTTTGCTTCATAGAGCATTGCTTAGCCCACTGCGCCGCCAGGGAGGGCCCTAAAGAGTTCAGTTTTGAAAATACTTTTACTTAAATCAGGTCCAATATAAAGGGTCAGGAAGGTAAATTAACTCATAAAGTGGCCAGTTGTATTTGAAATATTTCTAAAGGTGACCTGAAGAACATAGGCTCCATCTTTTCTTCCCCCAGCTTTGAGGAATAATTGAAAAATATAACTGTATTTATTTAAAATGTACAAAGTGTGCCTAATTTAAAGGAAGCATCCACCACTTCACATAGGTAGATCAAAGCCACAGAGGAATACAATTTCAGGGTTCACAGTTTTTTATAGTTTTAGAGACAAAAATTTGGAAGAATGTGTAATTTAGCATCAGAGAATGCTTAGCTAAAGTGCTAACTCTTAAGCTGTATCTTGAATGTTAAACAATGCTTACCACCTATGAATATATACTATAAAGTGGACTCTTAGGGTGGAAAGTGGGGGAGTAGTAAAAGTGATTAGAAAGAAAAGATATTTTGTCTAATACAAAGTCAAACTATACCCTACAGAAGATGGGAAGCTATTGAAGAGTGTACGACGCCACATCATAGGAAGGTAGAAACTGTCTGCAAGAAAGTGCCATTCAGTGAGATTTCAAATTGTGATAGGCATATAAAGTGGCAGGCACCTCACCTATAGTCCATGAAGTTAAACTGACATTGCCATATCTAAATACTTGTCTGGGCCCCTAATAATGAGATTTAGTCCCAGTACTGCAGAAGACAGAAGACAGTCAATTTATCCATGTGGAAGAGTACAGCAAACCCAGAATTAAAGTTTTGAGACATCTACTATGCCCAGATATTTCCCCTTTATTCTTGGTAAAGGGTAAAAATAAAATGATGACACATTATTCATGGCTAAAATGAGCCATCAGAGACCCTCTGCTCTCTGTTTTCTACTTTTTCAGGGTTTGCAACACATTTACAGCAGTCAGTTATATTCGTATTTTGAACTCCTTGTTAATACTAAAGTACTTTAACTTCAATAACTCTAAAATCTCATTGAGGGCTACATATTAACCAGTAATCCCCACGTTCTTCACCTCCTAATTCATTAGTCAATCTTATTTTACTTGCAATTCATTAATGAAAAAATATTAAACTGAATAAAATTAATCTATATTATGCTTCAAAAAAGACATTCCCTAGTCTCCATTAGGAAGGGGAAATAAACCTATGATGTTACCTAAGTCTTTCATTCATGCCTCAAAAAAGACAGGTCTTATTATTCCCATTTTTACTGAGAAAAAATGTTGTTTGGTTTTTGCTTTTGTTTTATGAGAAAAATGAAGCACTCAGTAGTTAAATTGCCCAAACAGCACTAGTAAGCCAGGTCTGAACACAAGTTGGTCTGCTTACCAAATTGTTCTTTCTACTATACCTTTCAGCTTTAACTGTTACTATTTCTCTACTTCCACTTCATAAAGTGCAGCACATCTTTCAAGTGATTTTCTGTGGGTTCTTAAAAACCACTCCTCAAGCAAACGTAGGCAAAGAGAAAAAATACTAAGATCATGAAGAAATTATTATTGCTATAAATAATATCTATTAACAGCAGCTATGTTTATTGAGCACTTAAACTAAACATTTTACATTATGCTATCTCATATAATCTTCATTACAATCCTGTGCACAGGAAAAATAACAATCTCATTTCTTTTACAGATAGGACTCAAAAAAATTGTAGGTCAGAAATTTAAGGAACGGCAGGTTTGGAATTCAAAAATGCAGATATTGGTAAGCCCATGCTCCTAGCTACAACTTCACATATAGTACTGCCTCTCTAGACTGTAATGCTTTTTATAAAATGTTTTCACTGTAATTAAAATAAAATTAGCTGGGCTTCCAAGTTAAAATAAACATCAGTCTGTATCCCAACCACTACTAAATTAAAGTGGTGATAAACAACAAACAGGCACAGGAATTAAAAAAAAAAAAGGAAAGATGTTCTCACTGGAAACTGATACAGATACTCAGAAACACAATATAATTAGAGATGAAAATTAAACCAGCAAACTCCCAGGAACTGCCCACTATGAGACAAGAGACATTATCCTAACCATTTAACAAATAAACCCATTATTCTAACATGCATTCAAAATCAAAGACATTGTTTATTAAGATTATCCCATGAAAGGTAAAAAAGCATATAGTGTGGGAAAGCTCCATTGCAGCTCCATGTACATTTGTAAGTATTTTTAAAGTTAGATGCTGGGATAAGGACTACCAATTTCTAGAGGCATTCTGAAGCTTCTTTCTATGAACTCATAGAAGTGCATAGGCATATTTTATTGTCATACAGTCACATCTGTCTTTAATTATAGGTACTACAGAATAAAAAGTATATGGAAAATAATACTTAAAAATAATGAAACTGCATAAAACAGATTTCAATGTCCTATAGTACTAGTCCTGTGAAGCTAAATGGCATTCCCTTTAAATATATAGCAACATAAAAGAAATTCATCTTAAGGAAAAATATAGATTAAAAAAATTTGTAAAGTCATTTTTATCCTGAGGATAAAACAAATAAATTTCATTTTTTGGTTATTGAAAGCCATTTCTCGACCCAATTCCAATGGGAATGTGTATGGAGGTTCTCCCACACTTGCAAGCAATTCTCAGACACCACTGAATGTTGAGAACGATCTACCCAGAGTCAGCATCAGATTGAGTATCAGGTTAAGAGCTCCATCTCCCAAGATAACTCCTCTTTGCCCCCACCACAGGCTGTCAGTTGTACTTCTAACCAATCTTCCACAGACTAGAGGTTCCCACAACCTCCTCAAATTTTAGGTGCCAGCTGCAAGCCCAGGTTGTTATCTGTGCTTATAATCTACTGGTTATAGAAATCAGGAGTTTCTAGGACCCATCTTCAGGTTTGATTAGAGACGCTCACAGAACTCAGAAAACCTACTTACCCATCAGATTACAAAGATTACTATAACAGACATGCAGGGACAACCAGTTGGAAGAGATGCATAGGGCAAGGTATAGGGAAGGTTGCAAAGATTTTATGCCCTTTCCAGGTGTGCCACTCTCCCAAATTTCCACATGTTCACAAACCTGGAAATTCTCCAAACCACCTCCCCTTGGGGTTTTACAGAGGTTTCATTACTCATGCAAGTTTGATTAAATCATTGGTCCTCAGGGATTGGATTCAATCGCCAGTCCCTCGCCTTCCTCAGAGATCAGGTGTAAAAACAAAAGTTCCAATCCGTTAATCACATTAGTGGTTCTCCACTCAACCAGCTCCCAAACTGAGGTGCTTCCCACAGTCACCTCATTGAAAGGAATCTAGAAAACAGCCCCACTTATAGTACCATCAAAGAGTATTAAATACGCAGGAATAAATTAACAAAGGTGGTGAAAGTCTTTTGAGTGAAAACTAGAAGACATCGTTAAAAGAAACAGAAGATGACACAAGGAAATGGAAAGATATTTCATATTCATGAACTGGATAAATTAACAGTGGCTGCCTAGCCCAAAGCAATATACAGATGCAATAATCTCCTTATCAAATTTCAATGAAACTTGTCAAAGACATAGAGCAAACATTATTGAAATTACATGAAAACACCAAAGAACCTGAATAGTAATGCAATCCAAACAAAAAAGGAGTGTAGGTATCATACACCCAGACTTCAAACTATACTACAAGGCTATAGTAAACAAAACAATATGGTAATGGAATAAAAACAGACAACATGGGCCAATGGAATAGAAATTAAAGGCCAGAAATATAAACCTACATTTATATGGATAGTTAATCTATGGCACAGAAGCCAAGAATATACAATAAGGAAAGGGAAGTCTTTTCAATAAATGGTACTGAGAAACCAGGACAGCCACATACAAAAAGAAAAATGAAACTTTAATTTTTTTATATCAAACACAGAAATTAACTCAAAATGAATTAAAGACTTGGATAGTTTAGACCAGAAACCATAAAATACAGAGAAGAAAACACAGGCAAAAACCCCACACATCACTTGTTTTAGGGATGTCTTTGGGGACTCACTGCCAATAGTAAAGGAAACAAAAGCAAAAATAAATGAATAGAACTACATCAAGCTAAAAAGTTTCTGAACAGCAAATGAAACTTTCGTTAAAACAAAAAACCATACTGAATGAGAAAAAATAATAGTATATCAAACACTGGTTAAGCTAATATCCAAAAATCTACAAAGGACTTATACAACTCAACAAAAAGAAAACAAAGAGCCCAATCAAAAAAATAAAAAATAAAAAAGGGGGGGGGGGCAAAAGAGACTTCTCCAAAGAAGACATACAGATGATCAATAGGCATATGAAAAAATGATCAGCATCATTTATCATCAGGGAAATGCAAATTAAAACCAAAATGAAATCTATCTCACTTCAGTGAGAATGAACCATATCAATAAAAACCAAAAGAAAAAGAAACCCTTATACTCTGTTGATGGGGATGTAGGCTGACTGGTCCAGCGCCTATGGAAAATGGTATATTGGTCTCTCAAAATATTAAAAATAGATATAATATATGGTCCAGCAATTCTACTCCTAAGTATCTACCTGAAGAATACAAAAATCACTAATTTGAAGGGATATATGCATTCCTATGTTCATTACAGCATTTACAGTAGCCAAGTTATGGAAACAACCTAAATACTCATTGACAGAGCACTGGATTATTATTAATTTGTGGTATAAAAGGGACACAAAAATAATAATTCAAAGGACACTGCACCACTATATTATTGCAGCATGTTTTACAAGAAGTAAGCTATGTAAACAACCCAAATGCCCAAAAATAGATGAATAGATCAAGAAGATGTGGTATATATACACAATGGAACATTATGCAGCAATCAAAAAAAGATGAACTCATAACATTCACAGCAACATGGATGGAGCTGGAAGAGATTATGCTCATGAAATAAGCCAGAAAGAAAAAGAAAAATGTCTGATGGTTTCACTTATAGGAGGAATGTAAAGGAAACAAGTAGGGGATCAGGGGGAAAAATTAATTATAACAACTTAAAAATCAAAATCAACAGATAACTATAAATCAAAGACATTTTGCAGGGGAGGAAGAGGGAAAAGGAACAAAACAGGGGTTGGAAGAGCACAAGGGACTATGGTGAGGGACATGGATGAATTGGTGGTAGGAATTTCACCAGGACTATACCTAAGAGGAGAAAGTACACATTGTACAAAATTGAATAATGATGTAAATATATATCTATGTAAAAAGAATTTATGGTATATAAGTATATATACACAATGGGACACTACTCAGCTGTTAAAAAAAGATCAACTCTTCCCATATGCAACAACATGTACAAAATTGAGGGGATTATGCTAAGTGAAATAAGGCAGAAAAATAAAGACAAATATCAGATAATTCCACTCATATGTAGCATATAGAGGGGTAAAAACAAAGGAACTGGCAAAACTAAACCAAAGCAGACTCCAGAAATATGACTGCAGAATTGAGGCTGCTAGAGAGGTAAATGGAGTGGGAACAAAATGGGATGGGAGCCCAAAGACCTACAATAAAGGAGACTATGGTGCTTTGATATTGGGGGTGGTATGGTAACATACAACTAAGCAGAGTGAACCTATTCTCCTAAATCATACATAGTTTTGTAAACCAATGTTACTTCAATGCAAAAAAAACCCCCAAACAAACCTAATTTACATAACAAAAACATTTACCGCTAAACACTTAATCTAAAGGCTTTAGGGGGGGTCAGAAACTGTGGATGAAAGATATATGAGAAATATATTCCAGTGACCAAATTGTCAAATATGTATTTCTTATAAATCACATCACAGTGATATTTAACAATTTAAAAGAAGAAAGCACCTGTCAAAAATCTCCTGCAATTATTAAATATTATAAAGAATGTTATAAATTATTAATGTTTGGGAAATTTAAAATAAGTTTCCAAAGTGTGAATGTTAATATTCACTAGACCTACCACTAGTATCACAATTCTAGAAATAAAACTAATTTAGTTTGCTTTAAAAAAAATCTTTGAAGCAAATGAAATAACCTTCCAAGGAGATTCCAAGAGAACAGTAATTTTTAAAGTTATTTTTAAAAATTTGTTAAAATAAAGTTTCAGTACACAAAAATAGAAAAAAATGAAAGGCTTTGAGGAGCCTTTGGTGAGTCATAGGGAAAAAAGCAAATCCAGCTGCATTCCATAAACTGAAGATTTGTATCTAGAACTTTGAATAAGTATTAAATCAGAAACAGCCATGTGAATGGGTAACATCTAGTACCCATTTTTAAAACCTACTCTAGTAGCTATTTTGGGAAAAACATTCATTAAACTCATCAAACCACAAGCAGGCAACTAAAGGGCTCCCAAGATTTTTAAAACATGCATGCATACACACACACACACACACACACACTAAATCCAACAGAAGAATAAAGAACAAGCAATTATAGAATACAGTATTGATGGGAAGCAATAGAAAATACAGGAATAATGAGCAATATGAAAAGAGATGCATGCATCTGAATCCTAATTCTTTTGAATTTAAGCACAAAGAATTAAGTAGGAGAGCACTTAAAAATCTACAATGTATCCTCGTTAACTGGGTCTAGTAGCATTGAGAGCACAGACTATTCCCACCCCTCAACCTTTGAATAATATATAGGGCGTTTTTAAAGGGCATAAATTCGGTTACCCAGTATTGCCTTACAGTTCTTTACAACTAAAAAAATAAATTACAAATTGAATATCAAACTCATTCAAATTGGCATTAATTTACTATGACAGATGATGGTACTTGACTGTAGCTAAATTATGATTCTCAATATAAAAGTGGTTCTGTTTCAGTACTTCTTTAAATAGGGGAGGCTATTATGAAGATGTTACTCTCTCATCACTTTTCTCTATTCAAGCTGTATAAAACTTTTACTCATATAACACCATGTTCTTTAAACATACTGCTCTTACAGTCTCTCAACTACACAGAATAGTTTTTCTTTGCTCTTTTCTTAAATATATATTTTTTTAAAGATTTATTTATTTATGCAAGCAAGAGTTGAGGTACAGGCCCGAGTCGCAGGAGGTGAGAGGATTCACCAGAGAAAGAGCGCGGAGCAGAACTGACACATCTACCAAAATACACTACTGAGGGGGGCAGCAAGGCAGGAAAGGTCCGCTGCACTATGTGGGTCCCCTCCATGGCCGGGGATGGAACTCGCTGCTATGCGGCAGATGCTTCACAGTGTGGCGCTCAACCCGCTGCGCCACCAGGGAGGCCCAGTTTCTCTTTACTTTTGACTCAAGAAATTGATTTGTGAGGAGCCTATCACAATCATTACCAATAACTTCAGCGACACTATTTTTCTATGGCGAAGGATTTGGTGGGAGGAACACACCCAGAACTCAGAAAGCAATGGGAGGAGCCCAGGGGAATCTGGGTGTAGACGGTGATGGAAGCATGTGGGCAGGACGATCCTACCAGGCTGGAAGTTAGATATGGTAAGAGTAGGTGATCTCAGGCAGAAATTTCTGTCTCTATTTAAACAGACCCATGCATTCAAATGAACAGCGTCCTTCTAAGGTATGTTCTGATTTAAATAACAAAAAAACCCAAACAACTCCATGTGTAAGGAACAGAGACATGACTGAGAAGCTGAAGTAGAGAGCTTTGGTCTGTCATCAAAATCCAAGATTCACAGTTCATAAATAAAAAGGAGGTCAAATCCCTGGTGGAGGACTTTTTTTCCAAATGAACCTACGACCATATACTCAGAATATCATGAGCTAGCAAAAGGGAAGTATCCAAATTCTTGAGGGTTATTTCTAACACTAATTATTAGGAAAAAGAGCAACTCCGGTCCCACAAGTCAGAATGACATTTATGAGAGTCATGCAGAGGGGGGTGGGGAGGAAGTTCTAACTCAACCTCCTCTCCCACAGTCATTATGAGGACCCACACACATCCTAGTTTTCAGATATCCTCCAAACCCAACAAATTCTCCACAATGACTCCCTGGCTCAGGAGTAAAGAATAGGGTGGTAACAAGTACAAAGAAGAAGCTGATCAAATTTCCTTTCCTTATCAAGATCACTTCATTTCTAGGGGAAAGTTTCTAAAGTAAAAATGAAATGTCCTTATAAAACAATGGGGCAACAGGTTCAATGTGGGGCACCTCTTGCTTGCACAGTAGCTAGACATATCGCTCCTCCTTCCTTCACTTTTATTAGTGTACAGACAAGTCAAAAGATGTCTCCACCTAAAATGAAGCAGTACTGAACCCATGAAAAGCCTCAATGAATACAGCTTTGGAACACAGCCCTTTTGGCTAGCGACTAAAGTGATTATTCTTTTTCAGAAACAGTTCTGGTTTGCTCCTAGATTTGGGTGAAAATGTAATAAAAAGCCATTACTTGAATATGCAAAATAACAGTTCATCAATAATTGTGATTGGATGCATCTATTTCTAAATTGTGACATCAAGAAAAACAGGTGAAGGCCCAAATGGGTTTTTTTTTTAAAGATTTATTTATGCATACAAGAACTGGGGTACAGGCCAGAGGTGTGGGGGTGACTCACGAGAGACAGAGTGAGGAACAGAACACTGAAGTACACTGCTGGGGGGAGCAGCAGGTGAGATAGAGATCTGCTGCACCATGTGGGTCACCTCCTTGGCCAGCTGTGGTTTGAATCACAGTGCTGTGCTTAACCCACTGTGCCACCAGGGAGACCCCCAAATGGATTTTGAAGGTACAAATAAGTTGTATATCAGAACACTTACACTACTTGCTATTCATCATCTCTCTCTCAAGCTGCAACTCTGGCTTCATGAGTGCCCTGTGACCAGTAAGCTAAGGACTGAGTGTGAAATTTTTCCCTGGATTACAGAAAGACCTGAATATGGCTATACAACAACTCCAATCAGAGGTGATCCTAAGAATAAATGGAGAAGAGAAATTCTCTCTGTGGGGGGATCCTAGAGCCATACACTTTATTTTTCACTTTTCCTAGAAATATTATGTGACTTGACATCAGGATCTACATGCCAATTTCTGGAATATCTCACAGTTAAATGATCAGGATAAGGAAAGAACATTTTTAGAGATGGTTTGGGAAGGAATATTTAGATAAACATCTAGGAATGAGACCAACAGCTGAGACTATGTGTTCCATGTGACTTCTCAAAAACTACCACCACCAAGGATCTTTTAATCAGGATACTGTTATTGACAGAAGGAGGCATTCTTTTTGTCTAGTCAACTCAAAACCTGACAAAGTAGTAGTGGTGGCAGGTGATGGGGGTATACAAGTACCTGACAACAGGGATTTCCTCGTGCCAAGACTGACTTGATAGCTGTCACTGCTATGTGTTCCCATATGATATACTCCTTCAGACGAACCATGTACCTCAGATGAACCATAAAGGAGGGAGCCCAGCACACAATGGTTAAAAAAAAGAAAGAAAGGGCCTCCCTGGTGGCGCAGCGGGTTAAGCAACACACTATGAAGCAAACCGCAGCCACTACAGCACGAGTTCGATCCCTGCTGCTGGCCAGAGAGAGGACCCACATGGCGTGGCAGACCTCTCCTGCCTTGCCCGCTGCTCCACTCAGCAGTGTGTTTCAGTCAGTCTGCCTGTTCTCCCTGCTGTCACTGGTGAATCCTCTCACCTCCCACCACTCTGGCCTGTACCCCAGTGCTTGTATGCATAAATAAATAAATCTTTAAAAAAAAAAAAAGCAAAAAAAAAAGCCTATTACAAAATAGACAAGGCTCTGCCTGGGAGTTACCCATGTTTGGAGATTGGTCTATTGCTATAAAATATAGCTTATGAGCTGAATCTTCTAATTGAGATTATTAAGTATGATACTTTTCACAAATACAACTAATAACCTCTCACATTTTTGTTTCCTGTCTCTAAGATTGGGAGCTGCTAATAGATAGCATGCCCAAGGAAAGAATGTGCCCACCAATAGACACATTAATGGTGTCTCTGAACAGAAAGCTGAGATTGGGGAGACTGAGGCAGCTGGAAATTGTGGAACAGAATACAGAAGAGAACGGAGTATGCAGACAAAGGCTTCAGAAATCCAAGGAGCACGCTTGAGTCTGTTGTTAAAACTAAACAGCATATACATCTGATGAAATGCTGGTATAGGGCCTCCCCTGGTGGCGCAGTGGGTTAAGCAGCGCACTATGAAGCAAACCACAGCCACTGCAGCACGCGTTCGATCCCTGCTGCTGGCCAGGGAGGGGACCCACATGGTGTAGCAGACCTCTCCTGCCTTGCCCTTTGTGTCATAAGAACATTCACTTTTCCTTTAAGGAAATTTCTTTTCCTTATTCTATAAGATCTTAGTGATCTGAAAGAAAGTAGTTTACCTCTCCCCAACTCTAACCAAGGAGTAGCTGGTGACCAAGGTAGGGCCAATCATAGCACTATTTTGCAGGTAAAGGAACTGATCTGCATTAGGTATAAGATGAAAGAAAGGCCAAATAGATCCTCTCTTACAGGAATCTGTGCCTCAAGGAGCCAAACTATAATGAAAGGCAAGTGAGAATCAAAATTTCCTCACTACAGTGCTATACTATAGAGGGATTGATTAAAAATTCTTGCTACTGGGCCTCCCTGTTAGCACAGTGGGTTAAGCAACGCACTATGAGGCAAACTGCAGCCACTGCAGCACAAGTTCGATCCCTGCTGCCAGCCAGGGAGGGGACCCACATGGCGTGGCAGACCTCTCCTGCTGTGCCCACTGCTCCCCTCAGCAGTGTACTTCTGTTGATCTGCCTGTTCTGCTCCCCACTCTCTGTGGTGAATCCTCTCACCCCCACACCTCTGGCCTGTACCCCAGTGCTTGTATGCATAAATAAATAAATCTTTTTAAAAAATTCTTGCTAATTGATTTTTTTCTTCTGAATATGGGTTATAGTTTCCTTCTTGAAATACACTGAAATTTTTTATTTTATTTTATTGGCTGTTGGATGCTGTGATATTATATTGTTGAGCATGTGGATTTTAGAGTTTTGGTATGCTCTGGCTGGCAGCTAAATATTTAATGAGTCAACTTGATCCTTTGGAGACATGTTTACCTTTGTTAAGATGGTTGTAGAACCCAAAAGCCCAAAAGTAGAGGACTGGATCAAGAAGATGTGGTACATATACACAATGGAATATTATTCAGCAATCAGAAATGAGAAATTAGGGGCAT
>JAGFMF010011446.1:2535508-2550162 GCA_019455555.1 Galemys pyrenaicus | reverse complement strand
AAGGGACTGAGGTGATGGTGCACGGGTGAGGTGGTGGTGGGTACCCCCTGGGGACTACAAATGATGTCAAATATAACTAATAAAAAAAAAAAAAGAAAACTTAAAAAAAAAAAAACAAAATACTGTATAGGGTGTTTAATTGAATGTATACAGTATACTATCTTTAGTGTAAAAGAGAAGTAATACACATATTTCTTGCATTTATCTTCAACTGCATAAAGAAACACTGGAAGCATAAATAAGAAATTAATAAAAATGTGCTCTTTGGGAGGAATAATTCATTAATACTCAATTTTTCGGGCCTCCCTGGTGGCGCAGTGGGTTAAGCAACGCACTACAAAGCAAACGGCAGCCACTGCAGCACAAGTTCAATCCCTGCCTCCGGCCAGGGAGGGGACCCACATGGTGAGGCAGACCTCTCCTGCCTTGCCCGCTGCTCCCCTCAGCAGTGTGTTTCAGTCAGTCTGCCTGTTCTGCTCCCCACTCTCTCTGGTGATTCCTCTCACCTCCTGCAACTCTGGCTTGTACCCCAGCTCTTGTATGCATAAATAATAAATAAATTTTTAAAAAATACTCAAAAAAAAAAAAAAAAAAGATGGTTGTAGAGTAGCCTGTACTCTAAAGCTAGTTTATCCCTATTACCAAGGCATTTCTGGAATCTCTTGAGTGCTCAGCTATTCACTGAGGTCTTTTCACACTGTCTTTTTAGAACTCAAGTGTCTCCCAGCTTTATGAGAATACTGAAAATTGTACAGCTTTGTCATCATGGAGTTCCGTTTTCAACGACAGACTCAAGTACACTGCTTGGATTTCTGAAGCCTTTGTCTGCATACTCCCCTTCTCTTCTGATTTCTGTTCCACAATTTCCAACGGCCTCAATCTCCCCACAACTGAGTCTTCTCAACTCAGCAGTACCATAGTCTTCTTAAGTTCCTCTTCTGTGGGGCACTATTTGGAAAGTACCTTCCGACAGACCGCCAGAGTGAGCACCCATGTGATTGCTCTCTCACAGTCCTCACAATCCTGTGCTGCCTGAGTGCGAAGGAAGATAATGTTTTTCATGTATTACACCCAGTGTTCAACTTGTTTAAAGTGGAAGGGCAAGTCTAGTATCAGTTACTCTGTTGTGGCAGAAAAAGATGTTTCTAATTCATCCTTTTTGCCTCATTCCATCCCATGTTCATCCTGCACTAAACTATTACTTCCCTACCTTTGCTAAGCAGTTCCTTGTGTCTTAATGTCTTTCCCTGCCTCATTCATTTCTTATTCACTATGACTCAACTCTTTCTGAAGCCATTTCTCTTTTTAAAGTTTTCACCTTTCTCTAAAGAGATTTCTCCCCTCTTTCCCAGCTTAGTTAGCAAGATAGCATACTGTTCACAGACACTACAGAATTTATCTCAATGTACTCTGTACATCACTCCACTAAAATGAATTTCTCTAACAATAATGTTAGTGTTTTGATACTTTCAATGTATCAGGTAATGTTCAAAGCACTTTCCCTATATTTATTCACTTAGTTTCATAGAATCCTAAGGGATAGGTACTATTATTCTCATTTTACAAATGACGAAACTGAAGCACAGAGAGGTTACGTTGCCAGAGATCACATAGTTTAGTGGTGGCAGAACCAGGATATGAATCGAAACAGAACTCATGCTCACTATGCTGTCTTCATGAATTCCGAAAGGGCAGCAGCTACATCTTATTCTTGTTTGTACACCCCATGCCCAAGGTACCTCAAATATTTGTGGAATGAATTAAAATTTATAATTTTCTCCTAGTCATCCAAGAAAAAGTCATTCATAAGTAATGTAGGTTTTCAGTTGGTAATTACAGAACAGAATCTAGAAAGGCTCTTTCATAAACATGGAAGAGACTAAAATTAAATTTCTAATAATAAATCTAAAAGCTCTGAAGAATTTTACCATGAAGAAAGATTAATAACGTTCTTTAGGTGGCAAAGTAACTCTCATGAGTTCAGTCAGGAACAAAAAGTCTCTACTAGAAAATCAATACTTCCTAAGAGAGAGACAAAATATCATAATTTGTCTCTAATAAATGCTTACTAAATTAATCCCATCTATCTAGATTTGAAATAGAGATCAGCACTTTCAAGGCAAAAGTAAAAAGACAAAAATGTAATCTTTGAAAGCCAAATCTGTCAGAAATAATCCATGAAAGCAAATCCATACTGCTTAATGAAATCAGTTATGTTTAAACAACAAAATTTAACTATAGCTATATGAAAAAAGATGATAAGGTCATCTTTGAGAAAATTATGTGTCTTCCACATGATTAAAAGCATTTAGCTTCTAGCCAGTGTAGTACATGAAGTGAATTTGTAAAAGCTAAAAGTACTTAACTTTAAAAAAAAAATTAATTGGTATGGAAACTTAAGTGATTACAAATTTTTAAATATCATTGCACAATTGGGTAGTTACACGTAGTTAGCAAGATGGTAATGAACCACAGGGACCAGACTATACTGGGAGGAAGTAAGAGTTAAAGCACTGTTGCCACCCTCAGCCTCTTCTGTACTACCAAGCCAGGTGACACACCTGGACTTTCACTCCATCCCACACATCACTCCAGCTTGGACAGGTCCACAATCCCTCATCCAAAGTTCTTAAAACCAAATGTCCTTCAGAATTCAAAATTTTTCTGATTAGGGAGATACATTTTAGCTAACACTTCAGCAAGATGTGGGGCAGCACCCTATAATCAAACATGTTAATACTTCTACAGGAAAATGCAGGAATATTCACCTTAATTAACAAGCGTATAAAAAATCTCATATAAATTCAGGTCAGATTAATGTGTATGAAAAAATATACTATTTTCTAAGCTTTTAGTACTTTTAAATAGTACTAAAGGACTAGATTTGTAGTACCACGTTGCATTCAATCAATTCACTTCCTGCCCTTACCTAGTTTCCTTACCTGTCATATTCAGTTACAAGATTAATTTCTAGACTAATCAACAACTGGCAATATTTTTCAAAATAATTTAATCAAACCCCTTATTTAGGAAACTAAGCCCAGAGAGAAGGAATCATTTGCTTAGGATGAAAACACAGGGCTCCTGTCTCCCAGGCCTACTATTCTTTCACACACACCCACTCCTCCACCCCCTCATTTTTTGTCTTTCAAAAAATAATTATAAACTCAGGGAAACTTGTACATATAATAGAGAGTTTTATGTAACCTTACTAAGCTTCCCCCCAATGGTGATACCACATATACAGCTGTATATATATAGATGTAAAGCATATATAGCTACTTAAACGTTTCTTTTTTGTTGTTGTTGTTATAGTTTCAAATAAGCACAATCTGCCTACCTTAGTGTCAAATACCTGCCACTTTGTTAAAACAGGTACAAACATGATCCCCTCCCCTAAAGTTTCTTTATTCATCAACTACCAGAAAGTTAAGATTTTAAATTATTTGCAACATGCTATCAAAGTAAATATAATAAAATACACACAGACTTCTTATCAAATAAAGCAATTCATATAAGTTACCACACTTTACTGAAAGTTACTTATTTTGTTCCTCTTCAGTTCTTTCACTATACTATGGAACTAGGTAGAGAGGGTAAACAACAACCAGGGAAGCTGCAGAGCCTGAGTCATATAAGTGTTCATCTAATGTATCTCTGGCAGCTTCAGAAGGAATGTTCTCCACATCCCTGCTCTAGCTTAACCAAGTAGATGAACTGCAATTCTCAGGTAACAGGGTCTTTTCAATTCAATGCTTTTTTTTTACAGAAACTACAAAATGCAAAATGCAATATACTACTACATCCCCCACCATTAATACTACCATTCCTACCACACAGAGAAACCAAGTATTTGACAAGCAAAAATTAAAAAGCTCATAATTCCAGGGTTGTGAGGAACCTGAATTCAGACACAGTCCATGATGGTGTCCACTGGAACAACCACTTTGGAAAACAATCTGCTGAACATGTGCATATATCCCTGTAGCCTCTCAAGATTAGTACACCAGGAGTCATGTGCAAACATAGTCAAAGCAGCATTTTTCACAACATCCCAAACTGCAAGTAACCCAAATGTGGACTGAGAAAAGACTAGCATATTCACACAACATACATTCATACATCAGTGCAAAACTAATGAGGTAGAGTTAAACACAAAATGAATAGATATTAGAAATGAGGGGGGGGGGAAGCAAGTCACAGCAAATTATATGCAGAAAATTCATATGAATAAACTTCAAAAATGAGCAAAATTAAGTATATTAGTATTCAGGTAAATTTTCATGTAATTTTTAAAAAGAAAAGAAAACCCAAAACCAAGTATACTAGGGGTCAGGGAGATGAACCAAGGAATACATAGCTAGCTCAAAAGGCTTGGTAAAGTTTTTAAATTGAGTGGTTTCACTATTAAATTTTAAAATATGAATGTATGTATCCTATAGAATCTCTAAAGAACTAACATTCCAGCTATAGGACAAGTTTTAGCTCATTCATAAGATGATATTCCTGCTAATCAGGAATGATACCAAAAAATAAAATTATCTTACTACTGCTATTGAGTAATTTTTGTGCTAACAGAAATAACAAGTGTCTCATAAGAATTAAAGCTAGGAGATAGGGAAGAGAAATGGGGTGTCTATAAATGGACAACTTCAGAGGTTCTTTTGATGGAAATGTTCCACACATTGGCTGTCAATATGCTGCTTGTGCAAGATGTTAACATTGGGTTAAACTCGGTAAAGGGTATATAGGACCTGTTTGTATTATTTCTTCCAACTGCATGTGAAACTATAATTATCTAAAAATAAAAATGGTAACTTAAAAAGAACATAATTTAATCCAGGGTTTCTCCACCTTGGTACGAGTGACATTCTGAGACACTAAATTCTCTACTGTGAAGGGCTGTCCTGGGCATTGTATGGTGTTTAACAAGCGTGCCTGGCCTTGACCCTCTAAATAGCTGTAGGAAGTGCCCATTTGTGACATGTTCATACACTGACAAGTATTCCCTTAGGGGTAAAACTGCCAGATGTGAGAATCACTGCTCTAGTCGTAAAAGTGAAAAAGAGCTGTAAGAATATTCCTAATTGAAGAAGACTAAAGAGACTTGAAACCAAATGGATACGTGATCCTAGGTTGGATCCCATGTTAGAGAGGGAAGAATTTGATAAAAGACAACATTGGGTCAATTAACAACACTGGGATATTAACAGTAGGTGAAATAAAAGTACTGTATCATTGTTATATGTGCCAAAGTTGACTACTGAAAAGTAGTTATGTGAAAACTATCCCTATGCTTAGGAGTAAAGAACCATGATGTATGTAATCTATTCTCAACTGATTCAGAAAAGAAATGTGTGTGTATTTAATAGACATGTGATACATGTGAACAGTCTATATAAAGGAATCTGATTAAAGGGTATACAATTGTGTTCTTGTTATTATTTTTGTTCTCCTAACTTTTCAGTATGTTTGAAATTTATTACAAATAAAAAGGTGGAGGGTTTTTTTTAAAAGTGAAAGCAAAAGTTGTGGTCTTTCAGGTTTCACAGTAGTAGTCCAGCATAAGTGACAAGAATTCCAAGAGAATAATAATTACCCACTAGGATATTCATTGGAAAGTAATATCTACCTTCAGCCTATCTCCTCCTTCCCATTTTCTAGAGGTGACCTTTTGAATGGTGTGAACTGAAAATGAATCTATCCCTTTTAAAAGGCCATTTTTAGAAAGTGACTCAATAAACCCAGATTCCTACCAGATTTCTCCACAAAGCACTAAGGCATCAATAGTTACGCAAAAGTGCCCAACTTTCTCAAAAGAAAAGCACTCATCCGTTCAGTGGAACAAATGGATAAAGAATGTTTAGGTGAGAAGAGAGAAGAGACAACAAGGGTTTGTCTACCGGGCTAAGAAAAGTAAAGGATGAAAAGAGGTAAGCCAGAAGCCAGTCTGAGCAACGCAGGAAAGTTGTGTCGGTAAGGAAAAAAAAAAGTTTGGAGTGGATACAAGAGTATCAGGGGGAGAAGGAGTAGCTCACCTGGCCGTGGTAAGGAGAGGATGCTGAGTGCCCACCAGCTTCCGCACCTGCATAGCGATGTTGCTGAGCTCGTCGCTCAGCAGGCAGCGGAGGCTCATGAAGGACGTGGGATAACCCACGATCTTCTCCGCCTCTGACACCACTTGGTTCCAGTGGGTAGGGGATCTGGAGGACTGACCAGGCCAGGAGCCCACCGAAGAGATTGCGTCGAGGGACCGGGACCACCAGAGGTGACGCGGACCCGACGTTCCGAGATAACGGGGCAAGCGCAACAGCAACTGCCGAAAGCTCATAGTTTGGGTCTGGGAGTTTCTGGGACCTCGGGGAGTCTGGAGGTGGCACGGGCAACAAGCCAGGGAAAGAGACGGAACTTGAAGGGACTAGAAAAAGCGATGACTCCTGACCCTTAGAAGAGGGTGGTTTCCTGGAGCCGTGATCAAAAACAAACTTTTACTGCAGCTTTCTGCTAAAGTTAGGACAACCTGCTCAGCACTGCCCCAGGCTTGCTGGAGTAGAAACCACGGAGCTGCCTAAATGGGGGACGCCATATTGGAGGCATGGCCTACGGCCTGCCGTAAAGACGGAGGTGCGCCGTCCCAGAGCAAAGAAAGTGTACTACTTTACGGCGCAGCCGGGAACGCCCAGAAGGGGCGGGGCTCGGAGGTGAACCCCGGAAGGCGGGCGGTAGGGAAGCTCTTCGGCTCGTCCTATCCCCTCAGCGATCCTGCGATGGTCCTGAGTGTCGGTGCTGAGCGTGTGGGCGCTAGAGGTTGCCTGGAGTCCCCACTCTGAGCATTACCAGCCCCAACACTGGGAATATTGTGACTTGAACTAGGGCCGATGTCTACCAAGTCTCTTAGCGGCCCCATAGAAGGAAAGGAGTCAGGCCAGGGCTCCTGCTCTCGTAGCTATCCTGCGCCCCCGACCCCGACCCCCAGCAGTTGTAGTGGACCCGCGCGGGGCCAGCTCCTAGGCTGCAGGGTTTCTGAGCCCGGAATTACAATCTAGGTGGGAGAGGTGGGGACAAAGTCCGGGCATGCTGCGGAACTCTCAGGTCTTCAGCTCCCAGCCGGACAGGAGGGGGTGTGGCCCAGCGGAAGGTTTCCTTTATTCCCAGGAAAGTGCATGATCTTCATTCTAGTCCTTGTCTTAGTCACTTCTAGGAGAGCTTCCATTTCCTCTTGTGAACAGCGCTGACAGCAAGGGTGCAGAGAGCATGGAATGAAACGTTGCCAAGGCCCAACCAGCCTCTCTACTCACCTTCCAGGGTTCAAACTATCCCTGACTATTAAGTGCTTTCCACTTACTAGTTCATGTATTATTAACCCAATCCTCAAAACAACCCCATTACATAGATATTTTCCATGTGTCATATAAGACCTTGACAGCTTGTTTGGAGGTTCTAACAGGTGAAAGTAGCTACTCACATAACCTTGACAGAAGAACGGCCTGTCTCCACTTAGGAAAGACCTTCTGGTGGACTCACATGGAGCGGTGAGAAAGGAAGGGGACATCCGCCTAGCCAGCCAGATCAACCAAGGCAACCCTGGTGATCAATGGGGTGACAGATGTCGCAGTCACATCACCCTCGCATCCCACGTACCATATAGAGAACCGAGGCACACCTAAGTAGTGTAAGTTGCCTGCAACCTTACACAAGCAACCTTGTTCTCAGTTCATGCTCTTAACACACATTACACTGTCTTCTAAGTAATAAGTCACCATCCATTCTTTCCCCCTGGTTGCCAGGGGAAGCTGTCACTGTAGTTACTGTTTTTGATAATGCTACCTATTATCAGGTATGTCTAGCACGCTGCTTTCTTTTGTGTGACCCAAAACAAATGTTAATAAAACCTTGTTAATAATAAAATATGTTTTCCAGTTTCACACTCTTTAAAATAGCTTATAAAACTCAACAAAGTCCTTTTAAATAAGGTTGATATTTTTTAAACTAGCATCACTTATAGTTCTGCATGAGATTCTGACTACAAATTTAAAAAAAACATTTAAAAAGGGCAAACTAGAGCGTAATTATTTACTTTACAAAAAAAGATGTTTCTCTCTACACAACATTTAGTCTCAGATTCCCTTTGAACAGCAAGTTTCCCTTGTGGTTTAACAATTCACTTTTATTTCCAAAAATTCGATTTAGGCATAACTTTTCAGAGGCTATAGTTTAGATAAAGTGAATGACTATATTCACAAGTATTTAAACACACTATGTCTGCAAAGTAAGGCAAGCTGAAATTAAAAAATAAAACTCATCTGAAAGAGAACAAACTTCTGGTAATGAGATTCAGATCTGTTCTAAATGAAAATAAATGTGGAGCATGAGATACTTCACCATTCCAAAAAACTACCAAGGCCTGAGCTTCTGGGTCATCCAAGGTGAAAAAAGTCATGAAAACACAAAGAGAGATATATTATGCCCTTCAGTCTGTTTCTTCAGAATCATGGTACCTTACGACTAACTTTTCATGCAGTTTCCTTAATACCAATTCACAGCATGTACTTTAATTTCTCCACAGAAGCCAAGTGCATTATTCTCTCTGGTCATACTCTATTAACCAAGTTTTTGATTATTCATGGGACTCTGGTTCCCATTTACTTTAAATAATCAGCATTTTCCTTTATATTTACAGTTAAAAGGTTGCATTATACCTAATGATAATCAGTTTTTAGAAGGTTAAAATGGTATTTGTTCTTTAATCTTCCAGATAAATACATAACTCCTTAGAGTTTTTCAGACTAAGGGGATTTCTGAATTGCTAGTGACTCTTGAAGGAGCTGAGAAGGAGGATTATCTGTGATACTAACCTTTCTCTGTCATTGGTGATAGTCATTTTAAGGGTGTTTGTGAAAGTGTGTATAAAGAAAGAATACATCATGATATCTCAAACTTGGCTTAAGGAATTTTGGACCAGATAATTATTTGTTATGGGAGAGGGAGGACTGTCCTATGCATGGTAGCATATTTTGCTATATCCTTGACCTCTACTCTCTAGATGCCAGCAGTATTTCTCCAACTTGTGACGACCAGCTATGTCTCGGGGCATTGCCAATGTCCCCTGGGAGCAGAATCTCCCAGGAGAAATGGGAGATGCTGAAAGAAAATAAAAAATCAATGTCCATCCAAAACATTTACTCCTACAAAACAGCAAAGAAAAGATCCTTAGTATAAGCAGTCCTGCAAGCTGGAAAGTGGCCACTCTCCTATCTGTGGAAACCTCCAGTCATACACAGGGGTTTCTCCTTCACATTGGGGTTATTCTGGAGACAGCAAGCTGACAAAAATATGGTCACAGCTCCTGCTTTGACTTTTTCAATATACTGAAGATGATAAAAATACCAGTGGACTTCACTGACCTCTGCCTTCTGCTGAACTTAGAAAGAAGTGAGATCATATTTGATGTCCTTTTCTTTGGCTGGAAACTTGAATTGGTCTTTGGAAATACAAAGTCTTAACAAGGATGGTGGGTGCTTTGGGCTTTAGCCTTCCTGTGATTAGGTGACTGGAAATAGATAGGGATATTGCAGTCATCCTCCTATCACCTTGAACACAATCACCTATTGTTTATACTAAGGAGCTCTTCCAAAAGCAGATGAAAGCATTGTGCTATATCTTGGAGCAGAATGAGAAAAGGAGGCAAGTAATCAGATCAGCAAAAATCCAAAAGTTTGACCACCTACTGGTTTGGCAGGTGGAGAAAATAGGAAAAGCACATTTTGCCAGCGAGAATAAAAAAAGGTACACTGCACCTATGGAAGGGGATTTGAGAATCCCCTAGCAAAATTACATATATATTTACTCCTTGATTCAAAAATTGTAATCATTCCCAAAATACAAAATTAATTATGTACAAGGTTGTTCATCACAGTGTTGTTCATAATAACAAGAGTGGAAACAAACCAAATAACTAAAAAGAAGTGACTGCTTGAACCAACTAGCATAGAAACATACAGTCAATACACTGTATGTTTGAAAAAGAATGAGGATCATCTCTCTGTACCAATGTGAAACAATCTGCAGAATATGTTAACTTTAAAAACAGCCAAAAACTAACCAATGTGCATAACAGAAGCATATGTTATTTTTTTTCTCATTAGATTTAATTGTATTTGACAACATTTGTAGTTCCCAGGGAGTTCCCACCACCATTTCACCCATGCACCATCACCTCAGACCCTTGTGATCTTTATGCCCTCCTCTCCGTCTTTGCCCTCCTCTCCCTGGGTCCCCTCCCCCCCATGTTCCCTTTGGTCTATCTTTAACCTTTTGACCTTGTTGAGTTTGTTTGTTTGTTTGTTTTGGTTGTAGTTGCACATTTCCTTGAGCTTTCTCTTGTTTTTTTGTTTTCTTCTTTTTTATTTTTTCTTGTAGTTGTTGTTCTTTCACATTTCTCCTAAAAGTGAAGCCATCCGATATTTTTCTCTTGCCTTCTGACTTGTTTCATTGAGTATAATTCCTTCTAGCTCCATCCATGTTTCTATAAATGGCCCTAGTTTATCATTTTTGATTGCTGAATAGTATTCCATTGTGTATATGTACCACATCTTCTTGATCCAGTCCTCTACTTTTGGGCTTTTGGGTTGTTTCCAGATCTTACCAATAATAAATAGTGCTGCAATAAACATGGGTGTACAGGTATTCTTTTGGATCAGTGTTTTTGTGTCCTTTGGGTAGATCCCTAGGAATGGGATTGCCAGATCACATGGTAGTTCCATTCCTAGTAGACCAAGGAACCTCCATATGACTGTCCATAGTGGTTGGATTAGCTTGCATTCCCACCAGCAGTGCATATGTTATTCTTTAAGATAGGTAAATTACAAACATAGTATGCATATATTTGGGATGAGAAGAAACAGGTAGAGGAGGCAGGTATGAAGGGAGACTACTGTGACCTCACCTTACTGTATAGTTTTGACTGTAGAATCATGTGCATATTTTAAATTTTCAAAGTCATTTTAAACCCAAAAGAAAAATGTAATTCCCCAAATTTTTAAAAAGATTTATTTATTTATGCATACAAGAGCTCTGGTACAGGCCATAGTCCAGGGAGGTAAGAGGATTCACCAGAGACAAGTAGGGAGCAGAACAGGCAGACTGACTGAAACACACTGCTGAAGGCAGCAGTGGGCGAGGCAGGAGAGGTCTGCTATGCCATGTGGGTCCCCTCCCTGGCCGGAGGCAGGGATCGGACTCGTGCTACAGTGGCTACAGTTTACCTCATAGTGTGTTGCTCAACTCACTGTGCCACCAGGGAGGCCCTAATTCCCAAAATCTAAAACAAATCGAAGGAAGTAATTTAGTTTCATATCAGGTTGGTGGTACATCCAATAAACAATTAAATGATTTTAGAAAATAATGTTTTCACTCTATGTTCACAATGGAATACACTCTCAGGGAAAATAAACCTACATAAATTATAAAGTATATTCAATACTCTTACTGCTAACGGAAATACAGATATTAGTATTTTCTAAATATTCTTACAGGTAAAGCAAATATTAGATTTGTTAGGACAAAGATTTTCAAGGTTAATTCATGTAATATTAAAATTGGATAGCAATAGTATGAACTTATGCTTTTTTCTTTTAAAAAATATTTCTTATATCACAATAAGAAAAGTTTTACATTTACTAGTGAAAAAAGCATTTACATGCTTTCTGCATTAAAAAGGTTTAGCAGTAATGACACCCTCAGAGCCTTTAGAGTTCAGAGTGCACTTACAATACATCATTTCTTATTAAAGGGAATGAGGTGCTTTGAAGGAATGGTAGGTAGCAGGTCTGGGGCAAGAAATGTGCAGGATGAACCTGGGACACCATGTAAATCAAGGAAGGCATTAAAATCTAAAGTCTAATGGAACAGGTCAAAGGGACAAAGGAATCATCATAAAAAATCTCCTACTGGTTGAAAAGGGTTGAATCTGAGCATCAATAAAGAGTGAGAACTACAACCGATTGAAATTCATTGATTACGTGTAAACCCAGGAGTTCATTATTAGATATAACTAGATCAATACAATGAATATTTTCAATATCCTGAAAGATTGGAACATTTATCCTGCCTTTCCTGTTTGAATTATATTTAATGATGTTTTAGCGTGCCTTACTGGGACAAGGGTTTACTTTTCGGTTATTTTAGACAATAATCTCAGAAAACAGCAATGGATGACTAGGGAGAATGAAACAGGGAAAGTCAACCAGGGTATTCTCAATTTAGCCATCCTACAGGTAATTCCTGATTTGGGCTGTCATACAGCCATAGGTACAATCAATTTCATGATTGTCAGCTCAGTGTAAGGGGAAGCAGTATTTGCCAGCGAGATGTGTGCAGTGCACGTGAGGAGAGGTGCTGTTAGGAAGCCTGTCGCCTGAGTAATAGCTGTAGCAAGAGATTGAGAAGATGTGAAGCAGAAAAAAGGTCACTTCTATAAGTAACCAAGCAGCATGGGCCAATGAAGGAAGTTCCTCTTTATAAAATAGTAGAATTAGGGACTCCCTGGTGGCACAAGAGCTAAGTCTCAGCACTATGAAGGTATTGGTAGCCACTGCAGCACATTCAATCACTGGGCAGGGAGTTGACCCACATGGCACAGCAGATCTCCCTGCCTTGCTCACTGCTCCCCTCAGCAGTGTATTTCAGTAGATCTGCCTGTTCTGCTCCCATCTCTGTCTCTGGTGAATCTGCTCACACTCATACACACACATACACACACACCCCTCACATCTCTGTCCTATAACCCAATTCTTGGATGCATATAAAAAAATCTTTTAAAAAATTGTGGAATTAGGACATCAGCATATTGTCATTTTTTGTGAAATAATTGGTTTAAGCAATAATAGAGGAGAGGCTAATGGGTTTCTCTCAATGGAGGCCTTTGGCCTATACCACCTGCAACCACTAATGAATCTCAGCATAACTAGGTGTAGGGAGTCCATACGCGTGTTCCCTGATATGCTTTATTATGACGTACACAATACCACCTATGAAATATTTTTGTTGAAATAGCTGAACCTAAAAAAAAAAAAAAAAAGAAAAAGAAAGAAATAGCTGAACCTAAATCTCATCAAGCCTTTAGGACTAACTTCCAATATTCTAGAACCATAGGAAGGACCAGAAAAAGTGCAATATCCTTACAAGAAAACAGAACAATCCAGTATTTCAGATAGTCTACAAGTCAACTGAGTGGGTTTCTTCAACAAGAAAAGAGAATAAAATGGACATTGCCAGCTCCCATAGGTCTAAACCACCTGCTTTGGGCTTAAGCCTCCTCACACTTCTAGGCTGTCATGCAACTGCTAGGCAGATATCCTGCTATTATGAGTCAGAGGGATTTGGGGGGAATGGGGCTAAATGACTCCTATAGATTGAAATGTGTTAAGAGACATAACAAGCCAAATGTAATGTATGAGCCTTGTTTGGAACCTAACTCCAACAAAGCAACTATAGAAAAGTAAATTTTGAGACACTTAAAGAAATTTATAGTTTTAATATATTAGATATTGCAAAGGGATCGCTATTAATTTTATATACAAGAGTCTATAAGAAAATACCCATATTTTTAAGCAATGAAGTCTAAAGTATATAGCAATAGAATGTCAGGAAATTGCAATGTCAAGAAATTGCTTTAAGATACTTCAGGAGGGAAAAGATATATGAAACAAATGCTCGGAAAGTTGATCCTGACTGACGAGTTTATGGCTCAAGAAGAAACAATATTTGCTAACTCCCATAGGTTCAAACTTTCCCCTTAGGGCCTAAGCCTCCTCACACTTCTAGGCTGTCATGGGAGTGCTAGGCAGATATCCCACTATTATGAGTCTGAATGATGGGATGGGGGAAAAGGGGGAGAAAGAGGGCATTATATTATTCTATTTTGTATACACAAAATATGTAAATACTTGAGTATTTTCATAACAAAAAATTGTAAGAGGTAAGTAGAAGTTCTCATTCTTGTTTCTTTTTAACAAATGAAAGGAAGTCAAAGGACTTACTCAAAATCATAAAGCTGAAAAGTAGTGGAGTTAGATTAAAACTCAAATCCATCTCTTTCCCCCATCATGTTGATTTCAGAAGTGATTTACTTATTCATTTGTTTTCCAACCTCAGGTGCAAAGATATGTTTTGCATTTTATCATTGGCTCATAGAATTTTTTTTTCATATTATAATGGTGGTAGGCAGCCTCCATGACAGTGCCCTGCTGGCCTAAATAACTTACACACCCTAAATAACTTACCTTTCACCTTGTTCTAGGGTTGGTTTGTGTGATCAGTGACATCTGGCAGAAGTGACAGTGGGTCACTCCGGTATTAGTTTTAGAAAAGACATTGCGGGTTCCATCTTGGGTTCTATCTGTCTGTCTATCTATCTCTATCTGATTACTTGCACCAGGAGAAGCCATGTCATATAGATCCTATAGAGAGGCCCATAGGAACAGGACCTGAGCATCAATAGAAATACCCATCTTGGTGGGCCTCCCTGGTGGCGCAGTGGGTTAAGCAATGCACTATGAAGCAGACCACAGCCACTGCAGCATGAGTTCGATCCCTGCTGCCGGCCAGAGAGGGGACCCACATGGTGCAGCAGACCTCTCCTGCTGTGCCCGCTG